>JABFPB010000506.1:0-36964 GCA_022817645.1 Ceratoteleas bidentatus
TATAATTTTATTACAGTTCAGAGTAAAATAGATATTTTCACTGAATCCTTCACAATTACATTGTTAAAGAAACGTCAAGAATAAGCAGAATTGCATCCTCCCAAAAACTTGCCTCCAAAAAATTATTTCCCTACAAAATTTAAAATATTGCAAATTTAAAAATGTGATAATTTTTTATCACATTTTATTAGTTTTGATAAGTTTAAAAAAAATAATACTTAAAATAAATATGTATACATACTATGATAAAATTATGTACAAATATCAATATTAAACAAATTACTTATTCTTGTACGGTATTCTTATAAGTGCACCATAAAATTCTATTTAAACCCACTAATTCGATAATTTGCAACGTTTTCGTAGCACACAACGACGTTTCTTTTTCGCGCTAAACCTCGCCGCATGAATAAACGGCGCGGTCTTCCGTCCGTTGTTTTCGTCGGGCGATTAAATAAGAATGTTCGACTTAACGCGGCTTGGGCAAAAAACGCGCGGCAACCGTGGATCCATCAACAACGCGCTCGTCTAATTTCAAACACAGCTGCGGAGGATCGGGAGGAAATTGCCGTTGGCTCCTACAAGCCGAGTTCGAGAGCTAATTATTATTTCTGCTTGCGTTTATATCATTCACGTGTTTGGCTAAACTGCGCCCGGTGCTCCGCACTGTCACGGCAACGTCACTCTTAATTGAAACCGGTCATTAAAAAGTTAACCGCGTCCGACAATGTTTCCGCGCAAAACTGCATTAATTCGACAACGGGACGCTCTCCAGTCGAGTGAGCCGAGCGCGCGGAATACGCTTTTTCGATCGGACCAAAGTGGAATTTGTCCGATTCAGATGCAAATAACGCGGCAGCGCAATATCACAACATTTCGACAAATCGTTCGGCTGAAATTCAAACGGGCCGCGCGATCGCCCCCTTCGGCGGACGCGCGCCTTTGAGCGCGGCGCGCGCTTTCTGAAACGTGATTGATGGAGCACCGACGGTTTATCAGAGCGCCGACGAATCGAAATATTCGGCGTGTTTAGGCGCATTATCGGTAAAGAGCGCACAACACTAATTTCGGCGGCTATTTGCACTGAAAAAGAACTTGTCTCTATCAGACAATCGATTGTCTAATCCAAACAGTTTTCGTCGGTTTTAGACAATGCATTGTCTGATTCAGACAAAATCTGTCTGATTTAGACAATTTCGCTTCAGTATTTTTTTCAGTGTATAACCGGTCCATCGATTGACGATTGGATCGGGACTTGTCGCGAATACGTCGATAAATTCGTCGGCGAAACGATCTTTGTAGAAAGTTGGCGGAAAGTGTCTCTATTAGTTGCAAACGAAAGTAATTGTTGCAGCGCTAATCGTCCGATTATCGTGCGGCATCTGCGGAGCCGGAATCGCGGTTAATTGGCTGGAAAAAGTGTTCGGTCTAAGTCTGCTTTGATGAGACGACGATAATTTTGCAGCGCAGTTATTAATTTTTGTTAATCGTTGCCGGTCGGATCGGGGACGAGGAGTGATTGGAAAGAGTGATTGGGCCGATCCGATTCCCACAGTTCGACGGATGGCCGCTGTTTCGAGCACTTTTACATAACACCCCTCGGAATGAAATGCACGAAAATCCAGGCCGCAGTTTCGCGCAGTTAGACAGCGGCGGCGCGAAATCGTCGTTCTAAATCGTTCGATTAGCCATCGGCTGCTTTTCTCCCGGAAAGTTTACAATAACAATAAAGCGGAATTAGAGAAACGAACGGCGTCCCGCAGCGTTACGGTGTATCATCGATCGCGACGACAGAAACCGAACGAAACGGTCTGCGGAATCTCGTAATGTTTCCCATATTAGCAATAAGTCACTCGGATTTTTAAATCAAAAAAATGTTTGTGGTTTGCTAGCGATTCTAACGAGGGAACAGTACACAAGTTAAAAAAATAAAAATATGTTATATATTAATGTCCAATTAATTTTTTATGCCATAATATGGATTGGAACTTATTTTTATTATTACAATTATTACAACTTATTACTTTATAAGAAGATTGAGTCAAGATTTTAACGCAAAAAACGTGTTCCATTTTGAAGATTAGGAAGTTGTCCAATTTAAAATGTTTAAAAAAGATATATCTATAAAATACTTCAAGACACGTTTCTGACATACCTATTAGGGTGGGAATGCCATTACTCGATATATTCAGAATCTGATTAAATTTTAACTTGAGATTGTTCATGTAAAACTTCTCAGCCGAATACATTTTCATCAACATTCACTTCCTGAAACCTCAGATATTCGATATCAAAATGTTACGATATCGGTATATATATAGTCCATCTATCTCACCCATGTATTTCAATCAAACTTTGACATCGAATATCTCGAGTTTCACGAAGACAATGATGATAAAAATGTGTACAATGGGCGAGACCAACGTTAACAATGTTCAGACAGTTTTTTGTGAAATTCTGGTTTGGAGTGCTGTTACTAAACAAGTGAAAATTGTCCAGTAGTTTATATATAGAAACACGCGTTTGACAAAAAGAAACTCAGCAACCACTGTCGCATAAAAAGTATATTAAACATATTAGTAAGTACTTTTTTCAAAACTTGTTGTCTTTACGGATAATAAAATGAAAACGTAACCCAACTGGAGGGGTCTGCAGATATTTTTCTAAATCATTACGGAAATTCAGTAAACGTACATCATTATTTACATACTTAATTTATATAAGAGATGAAAATGTAAGATTCACGAATTTAAAATATGTATCATTGACTTCAGGTAACCAAAGAGAATTCGCCAAAAAAGTTCAATTCCTTTTCACCTCAAATTGTGTTCCATAAGTTTCCGTAAGTATATTGCATAAAATTTTACAGTTATTTTACAGTAAAACTGTTACAGGAAATTTGCAATCTCTGCAGTACCATAACTCTAATTCCACAGAATCCACTTTTCTTTGCAGATCCATATCCAAAATTAAAATTATAATTTCCAACGCACATACGTCGTATTTATTTATTACGCCTCTAATAATTATCTTCACATCAAATTCTGGTTTCAGCCACCTTTTCTGCAACTTTCTACTGCAAAACAAGCTACTTTCAGCCTCTCATTAAACTAAATATCTCAAAATCACATGTTTCTTCTCACACCTCTGCTCCAGACACCCGCGAAACATTCAAGATCACTTCCCCGATTGAAATGAACACTGCGCGCCGCGCAAAATAAATCCCCGTTCGACGCGGTCACGTAATCCGCGCGCCGCGAATTAATCAGCTGCGACTTTTTCCGCCGCCGAAGAAACCGCCCGACAAATTCGCGGCCGCAAACGCGCATGAATAACCGCCGCCATTTGCCGTCGTCAGCGAAACATTGTTTGGCAAACAATGTATGAATGATATCGGCGGTTAACTCGGCGAACAAACGTCGCGCGCGGCTTATGTCATCAACTTTCATCCCGCTCGTCACCTCTTTTCGTGGGAAACCGTTTTCCTCCTCGCGAACCACGATAAAGATCACGGGTCAAAAAGATCCGGTGTCTTCGGGGCTCGACTGGAAGAAGATCAAAAGGTAAAAGTTTGCAGAGAAAGGCCGGTACGCGATACCGCCGCAGACCCCGAATTATCGCGAAAATGAGCCCGAACGCGCTTAAACAGGTGTTTTCAGTTACGTTTTTCAAAGGGCCGCGGCTTTTTCGCGCGACTTTCGACTGCGAACGAAACGCGGAGAGGAATTCCCGATTCCAAAGTCAGGCGCGACTCTTTAGAAATCATTTGCCTTTGCGATTGATTATATTTGGGTCGAAGTGGTGACGCCGTTTTTCCAAAGGAAACTCATTTAAATGCAGTCGTCGACGGAAAGCCAGCAGAAGAAGCGAATCGATGAATGATCGAATCAAAATTATGAACGTAATAAAAATATATAAGTGAGATGTCTGTCAGAAGGGACAGCCTGTCGGTTGTAACTTTGAATGCCCTACATTTGTAATTGACGACAGAGTCGGTTTGGAATAATAAAGTGGGAATCAAACTAAATGACACAGGACTGTGCCATGTATTTTATCAATATGCGATCACGATAAATAATTTAACCGAATCAGTGATATTACACGTCGCCTGTAACCCGACGCATACGTTGTTGATAAACGTCACGGATTTTCAATATGAGATAAATAATATTTTCGGCTGCTTTGCCGCCCAATCAATATTAAAACCCGGAGCCGCGAAGTCGTTATTTATTCAGCGTTAACAAAAACACGTGACAACAAACCGTAGACAATCGTTCGTAACTCTAAAATTCGCAAGTTCGAACAATTTCCGTCTTTCTCGCGAAAGTTCACGCGTAAAATCGCCCGGACGTAAACCGTCCGCCGAAATAATTCACTTACCGCGCGAAACAAAATCACTACGACCGAATCGAGTTTAACTCGAAATTTTTACTCGCCATTTGCAATTGCAGTGAAATTAAATCATCTCCCTTTACCCGGCAACGCAAACAACGTCGAAATGGAAAAAATGCTCGAGCGAACGCATTATGCGAAAATCAACAGATTACGTTTACCGCATTTTTTGTCGGTCCAAGAGTTCACTCGGCCGCTCTCGATTCGATTCGCTTCGTTATTTACCTTGGCACACTTCGGCCAAACAAACGCGCTTCGCTGTAGCAGCGAAAAAACGCACTCGTCCACCCACTTGGCAACTCATAATCAAATCATTATGGCCCAATTAAAAAAAATTACAGTGCCGGTTCACCTGTGAACAAAGGCCGGAGCGTCGACCTTGCGAAAAGCCCCTCGCAGTTGCAGATAGCATCGCGAATTCACAAGTGAAAAGCGCAAGCAATCGGTATTTCATGGGTCTTAGTTCGCTGGAGTGTCATTTTCAAGTTAAATATTTTTTTTAAGAAAAGATTCCCAATGCAAGACCTTGCAATACCTTTTTTTGGACAGTTGTTTGAACAACCAGGCCAGAATATTTACAGTTGATCCAAAACATATCGTGTATTTATATAATATATACCCAATTGAAAAATACCATGGAATAACACATAGCAGTTTTGGCATGGTATTCCATATGCAATTTCATGGCATTCCATATAAAATTTCATGTTATACCAGATGAATATAACATCCCATATCTATGTACAATTTAATACCCGTATGGAATTGTATATGGAATGCCGTGGAATTCCATATGGAATACCACGCCAAAACTACTATGTGCTATTCTATATGATATTTTTCAGCTGGATATTATTACATTATATACCCAAATCTAGCAATTGAATAAATATATACATTATATTTACTCTATATTTATAATATACTTTATTGAGAAAAAGTGATTTTAAGAATGCTTTGGTACCGTCTTAACAAAACTACATACTGCATTAACTAGATACTAAATAAATCAGCGTTCCTAAAACAACATTTATGCTTTTTGTGTCGGTATGTTCTACATTATGAGAACACGACAAAGAGAGAAGTGAATATTTCACTTTGACATAAAATTTCCTTTTATAATTTTAACGTCACGTACTTATAATGAGTTTTTATTACAATTTGAATACCTCATTACTATGATGTTTTACTATAGTAGTGTCACGGTGAATGAACTCGATAACCCTATTTTAAGCAGTATGAAATAAATACTGCTACACAAATACATGTGAATCGCGCGTATTCCGAAAACGTGAATTTCCTCTAAATGTTACTTGAATGCATGTGAACGCAACATCCTAGCCCAGCATAGCCATCAGATGGAGCTCTTATCGGATCAGTAATTCAAGATTTTACTGCTGCTACAACAAATGGAAATGCTGAGTCATTTTAACAAAATGTTGGTGTACCAGTTACATGAATTTCATGTAGTTCATTTTGCAAAAAATGATGCACTGACACAAATATATCAGCATGTTTCCTCTTTATTCAGATATTTGGGCCATTTGCATAAAATATGCAAGGCATTTCAAACCAGCACATTCGATGCAAACAAACTCTGTATTTCAGACAATCATAAATACATTTTATCGGCACCCACTCTTTCCCCAACAGATAGCAAAATTCTTAACCATCTTGGCTCTCAATTTAACAATTTTTTTTATTTCTCCACATTTCTTCGCGTTTTTTCACGCCGACACCTGTAACAGTGTACGTAACCCCGAAATCGCGCAATCCTTATCCACACCCTTATCGGCAACGTCCACTTCCGGTCGGCGTCTCCCCGCCATTATCCCATTTTTGCGTCCGCGTCTTTCTCCTCTATGCACACACACGTACACGCACATACGTCACGCGCGATCGTGTGCGAGAATAGAGACCTTTTGTGCAGCCGGATAAAAAGAGGAAGCGCGAGGATGAATGCACGGTTTCCGGCGGGGCGACGAAGACGAAGCGTCCGAGTGGTTAAAAACCGGCGGGTCGGAAACTAGGGTACTGCGATACTCGTTACAAAATGTACAAGGCTGCATCAAAGTCTCGGAAATGCACCTCTGGGCTCGGCTCGATGCTTGATGAATATGCGAGAGCGCCCCGCGGTCTCGTGCGCACGGCTCATTATTTATTTGCGCGCGCCGTTAATCCCCCGGACCTTTTTGCGCGACAAACAGTTGGATCGACGCGCGTTAATTCGGCAGCAGTGGACCTTTTTGCGCGATCGGGCCATTTTTCCGCGCGCACTTCCGGCCGCGGATCGCCGGCTGACACAATCCAATGGATTTGCCATGTGAGGCCAGAGGCGGCAAGAAACCGACGCGTTTTTCGAAGGTGGCGCGTCGGTCAACGTATTGCCAATTTGGCAAGCTGAGGCGATTTGCAAGAAACGACCGGGATTAGGAGGATGTGATTAATGGAAGTGTAATTGGGGTTTGATGCGATTGCGAGTTAGGGGGTTGTGATGAATACTGGCCGACGAGAGAAATCGGAGTGAAAGACGGCTTCTGGCTGCGAATTGCGGTTTTGGTGTGGAAGAGGGATATGGATTATTTCTTTATGAAAAATGTAACGTTTTCTTACTGTTTCTGAAATGAAGTTTAAAACAAATATCCGTGATATGAATTTGTAATCAAAATTGAAAATAATAAAAAGTTTTTATACAACATTTTTATATTTTTGTATAGAAAAGTTTTAATAAAAAACTTCATCATTGGTTTTCAATTACGTATAAACTAAAAATGGACAAAGAAAACGGTAAAAAATCTATAAAAGATGAAAACATTCCTCCATCAGTTAGATTTTTATTTAAAAACGGCTGTGAAACTCTCAAACGACATTGTTTCACACTGAAACCGCGATTGAAAAGCGTTAAAACATTTGGACGCAATCCTAGAACAACGCCAACAAAATTGGTTAACAAGCGTTGTCGGTCAACTTTTTTTCGCACCGCCATAAACAAGTTCAAAACGGGGCAAGCGGAACACGCGCATAACTTCATTAAAAACACTTTCATTATCGTCGCGCATTGTTAGTCGGCGCGCGGCTGACATTGTAAACAAGCTCTAATTAAAATAATTTTCATTAATCACGGGAATAATTAGAGCCGCGGGAGTCAGGCGACAAACGAGACAAATGCCACGAACGCGCCGCTTGATCTGGACACGGAATGAAACCGGCGTTCGCGCGCCGCTCTTTGTCACGGCAAAAATACCGCGCGAACGCTTGAAGTAATATTAGTATTAGATGTAAAAAGTGCATTGTGCTTTGTCAGAGACAAATTTCACAGCTGCGTAAACATACGCATTACTCACGGACGCAGTTTGCTTAGAAAGGTTTTTGCGTGAGTTATGAATAATTGCCGTGTCCTTTGCAAGATGCTTTCGCGTTTTGAAATTTGTTCAAAACCTCCGCGAAAATGTCGCAGATTGATGAAGATGAGGACTTTGCGAGAAAAACCTGGAATGACTTTTGGGCGTAACATTGTTCGAAGAGGAAATCGGGGGATGAAATTGGACGAAAAAGTGACGCGTAAATTGGAAATCGCGACGATAAATCTCGAGTTGCGTAATGAGCTATTAAAACGGATGTAGACAAATCTCTGAGAATGACCCGCGCGTCATTTTACGTGCGGCTGATTGCGCGATGCCATATTTGTAAAACGCCGTTATTAGAAAAACGCATGCTGAGCAACGCTCTGATCCCGAGAGCCGCGGCTTATTACCAATCCCGATATCGATCTTCCTATTTGAAATTTTTGCCGCGCGTTTTTCACGGCGGAATTAAGCGTAATGCGTGTAATAATGTTGCCTGTCAAAGGGTACAGTTGTTCCGAACCGTAAAAGTAGAGGTTAGGAAATCGTTCTCGCATCTACGAGGTACGTCAAAAGTGATTTGAAAAAATCCAACCTCCGTAAAAATTGCATATCGTAAACGCAAACTCTGTTATAATCAAACACAGTTATTCGAAATGCAGTGATGAAGAACTGCCACGATAAAGACTTGTTGCGAACAAAGGGACTGTTGTGAAAATGGTATCATAATTTAAAAAGTTAAGATGTCAAACCCGAGTAACACCAGTCACCCATTTAGATGGGTGAGAATTAGGCCGATGCAACGCGAGCCATCGCCGCCATATCGGAAACCCGATATCACTTTCTTGGTTATATTTTATTACATCAAATATGTAGGAGTAACAAAACAAAAACGTCAGCGGAGCTCTACGCTAACAAACACCGATGCTATCGTGCCGCTATGCTCTCTCCGTTTAAAGAAACCTGATCGTTTCAGCGACATTGCGTGCTCTTGCTTCATTTCTCCTTTTCCCTATCCATATCCTGTTGAATTTCATTCATCTAATATCCCGGCGAAAAAACCGGCAATTCGCCCTGCTCTACTTCCCCAAATCCATCATATCCTACCTTTCAACCATCCCTCCCACTTCTTAATCGCCTCGAATTACAATAACAACAATTCCTCGCTGATTCGACCCATTCGAAAGCCATTATCCCGCAAATCAGCTCCAATAATTCCCGGTACTTCGCCAAAAAAATGCACAGTTGCAGCAGCGTTACAGCCCAGAGTTGGCTGAAACACGTATTATGCGAGTCATCACGGCACGTAACTATTTAGATAACGTTGCGAGTGGGATTGCCACGAATCCGAAATGGGGGCCACTTCGCTACGATTCAATTCGCCTCTCGATCGAAAAGAAGTCCAGGCAAGCATTATCGATCGCTCAGTCGGTATCTGCGCGCACGATCAAAACACTTTCCTTGACCCAACTCGCGCTTAGGATAGCAATCCCATAAATCGTCGAAACACACACATGGACACACGGTTACGCGAGGCCGCGATCGCAAACGCGCCACGTATGGAGATGCATCATAAAGACGCATAGCCGCTCACGTAATACACTGTGTATAATCAGAAATGAATTCCCCGATTGTGCGCGCGGCATTGTTACCTCATCAATCGGTACGTCTCGGCGCATCATATTACACAAATCATCGGGGATCGCGCGCCAGCGGGCCCGGGCAAAAGTCGGGCTCAAGGAATGCGATAAGTGGCCGCGATGAACGGAAAAGAAACGCGCGCGGAGAGAAAAATGGCGGCGCGTACGTGTAATCGTTTAAATAATGGCCACGCGAAATTACGACAAAAAAGCAGGTCACTTTGCATCATTTGTTGAATGATTTCTCGATGCAAATATGATCTGTCGAGACGTTCGTTTTTCCTTTTAGATTGTAGGGAGATGCGGTATTCAGAAAGAATGGGACTGAGCTCCACATAGTTAGCGCCCCCACGTCACCAAAATTGAAAATATGCCATAATGGTGCCAATTATGTGCTAATTTTGTACCATAGTGAACAATTTTGTGTTGCTTTGGAAACTAGAAGAAACGTACTTTCAAGAGTGGGGGCGCTAGGTATATATCGAACCAGGGCCAAAATGATTCTTATTGTAAAAACTGCCTCAAAATTTGTGCATAATTGTGTGCTAATTATGTGCTATCAGAATATAGTAATAGAATTGTTCGATAAAAGAATCAGCAGTTGCTTTCAGGGGGCGTTGAATAGACGTCTAGTTCACTATTATTGCACTTAGACAAATGTTACTTTTCAAATTCAGCCCTTCCAGAATGTTGTGCTAATTACGTGCTCCTCATATAAGTAATTGACTAATTTTGTACTCGGGTTAGAAAACAAATGTGTCTGTTTATCGATGTGGGAGCACTGAGTAAACGTCTAGTCATCTAACATCACACTTAGAATAATGTTATTTTTCAAATTTTACCCTTCCAGAATTTTGTGCTAATTATGTGTTGCTCATATATGTATTTAACTAATTTTGTACTCGGGGCGAAACAAAACATAAAGGTTTATCGTTATGGAGGCGCTGAATAACCGCCAATCAACTATCATCACAGTCAGAATAATCTTATTTTTTTAATTCAACCCTTTCAGAATTTTGTGCTAATTATGTGCTGTGATATGCAGTTGAACGGTATAAAATCGCAGGAATGTACAGTCGTTTCAACAAAACTTAAGGTCAACGTTTTTCTGACGGGTCAAAGACAACGTTGTTCCAACGTTTGTATATGTCGAATTAACGTTTCTGTAATGAGCTGATTATCGTGTATAATCAGATCTGGGACAACTTGTTGGTCATAGTTGTTTGAAGGTTGCTGGAGTCATCTAAGTTGTTGTTCTGCATTGGTTAATAATTTTCGTAATTGTCCAAGTAGCCGACGCCTAACGAACAATACATCGCGCAAGCTGCTTAAATTTTTTATGCGGCTTATTGAATTAACAACGCGCTTGATTCGATGTTATCTTCGCGCAAATTAACGCGAAATTTATCCATAAATAATAACGGCGGCAGCATGAACACGTCGAATTATGAATGCGGCTGTACGATGCAACGTCGAACGGTTTGATCGAGCCGCGTAAATGCTCTATTTAAATATATAGCTGTGTTCGTAATCGCGCGTGTAGCAATACATTATCAGATTCGGTTAATATGTGCATGATGGCAGAATATCGTTGCATACTTCAGAGCTCATGTATAGTTCAGCGAGAGCACTTCCTCGCTGTTACGGATTCTACCAGGTGAGCTTCAGGTGAAACTCCAACACTAAATCTTACGAAACCGCAGTAAGACACTAAAAATCCTAAAGACCTGAAATTACAGTCGTCTTTTTGACTCTGTTATGGATTAGCGATGGTGAATTTCGGGTGAAACTTCGACTCTAAATCTTGCGATGCTACAGGCTTGCACTAAAACACTACAATCACGAAAGACCAGGAAGACCGGCACCTTTGTGTAGTGGTGAGGACGTCAGCTAGGTGAGCATGGGGACGAGAGTTCGATTCCCACCTAGCGGCGTTTTTTTACTGCTTCAACAAGATTTACGGGAGATGGGGAGTATACTGAATTGGTACCCGGTCTACGAAATGTAACTCTGGACACCGAATTGGAATCCTCATTTACGTACGTTTTCTTCCTACGGGTTTTTTCCTCACGCTTAGGCTTGGACAATGCGGAATACTCCAAAGGTAATGCAAAAAAAAGAACCCAAGAAGTGCTTGGCCTGAAAAAGGCTGCACGTGGTGGGTAATGGCAAGACCAGACCATTCCTTTAGGACCATTCCTAAAGACCAGAAATTGGGGTAAAATTTCTGATTTTGTTGTACCTTTATCTTCTCCCCCAAAAGTAACTTAAGGTGAAGTTCCAAAACATAATCTCAAAAAGCTCAGTGTAAATTTATATAAGCAAATGTTCTTAAGAAAGCACTTACATTTACATTTTTAGGCAGTTCAGATATTTAAAAGGAAGTTGAAACAATTACAGTAATTAAATGTTTAGTCTTCTGGATAGAAAACTTATAAGTGTTTAGAACACTTATAAGTTCTAATTTCTAATTGTATAAGTGTTTAAAACACTTATAACACTTATAAGTATTCTAAACAGTTATAAAATTAGAACACTTATAAGTGTTTAACGTTGACGTTCAACTTTAAAACTCTTGGAGTTTTCTAAAATTGTTCATACCCTAATCCATAGTTAACGCTAAAACACTAATAACACTACTGACCTCATTCTGTTCTCAATCTCCAGCACTAAATCTCTCTAAACCAAAGAAAAGCACCCCCATCACTATAAACCAGGAACTACAGCTCTCTACCTTTCTAATCCTCAAAATAATTTCTCCACTGAACCTTTTCCTCGCGCAACCCACTTCATCCTATAATTAAACGAAAAGTCCGTCTCCGTCAATACTTCTCGATCGAATTTCCCTCGGCAACTCTGCCTTTCAATTGGGTCCGATCGAAGCGCGGCGCGCACATTGGCTCGCGAACAAAACCGCGCTGCCGCGTCGCGCGCTTTTTTTCGCCGTCGAGCGACATAACTCAGCCGGCCGGAGCGATCGATTCGTCTTATAATTGTGAGAATCTAAGCCGGTGGCGAAGTGCGATAGCAAAAGAGAGAAGGAGGAAGTAGTGCTCGCGAGCGCGGCCCGCAAGATGGAACTTAGATGCCACCTGTTACGTAAATACAGGTGCAGGCAGGTACCGGGTAACGGAGTTCGCCAATTGATTTATCCCGTAATGGACGAGAAAGACACTCGCGGATATATCGCGGGAGAGCCACCTTTGGCTGGGAAATCGCGGCTTCACTTGGGCTCACGTGTTGCCCAAGATCAAACGATCTTACGAGCATTAAGTGACTTATTTCATTGCGATCCCGTCGCGTCTGCACGGCTTCTTCCGCGAGATGACAAACGACCCTTCGTTAGCGAACTTGCCGATGCCTAATGAACGGCGCGGGAGCTTTGTGCTGCTCGTTTTGTTATACACACATACAGACCCAAATAGTTACGTCTATGATGCTGATTATACCCCGATCGGGTGGCGGTCTGATAAGACGAGAGCCGATCTGCGAAAGACGAATCACGTGGCGCAAGCTAAGAGGTGATTATCGTTTATCACGCGGGACGGCTCGAGGGGATTGATTTTGAATAATTCGCCCGGACTCTTTCAGCCGCCCGATTGACTCGGATGTCGGTCGCCGATAAGCTCGGGAATCGCGTTCCGCCTTTTAAGGGAAACGCGAAAAACGCAGGATAATCAGATGAGCCGGCGATGCCCCTGTTTCGCGTCGCATTTTTTTAGGGTCTGGGCGCTGGGAAAACGATGTGGCGCA
Source organism: Ceratoteleas bidentatus (assembly GCA_022817645.1). Taxonomy (NCBI): domain Eukaryota; kingdom Metazoa; phylum Arthropoda; class Insecta; order Hymenoptera; family Scelionidae; genus Ceratoteleas; species Ceratoteleas bidentatus. The sequence continues at coordinate 13,130 of JABFPB010000506.1, forward strand.
ACGGAGATCGTAAAGTTTTGTCGGCATTGATTGGGTCGTACAAATGTATCGCTTTATGTCATTTGCTGAAACGACTTGGAGTGTCGTATCGTTACAATTTGTGCAATGTCATATTGTTGGGGTTATTGTCACGGAAATGGTGTACATTGTGTCAGCTGTGAGTGATATTGTAATTATTAATTCAAATTGGATTAGCATCAGTTAGAGAATTTTTTTATATATGCGATTTGCAGGAAAAGGATATTATATAGTATAGTATATACTGATTTTATTGGTTAACCTTTTACCGGTAGTGGGACGGAGAATGTCCCACCTATATTTATTCAGTGATTCAAGGTTAAAATTCACTAAAAAGTACCTTCCGGGAGTTTTTGGGGTCTCTGAGTACGAATCCAAGCTCAGATTTTCAAAATTCAAAATGGCGGATCCAGTCTGGCAGATCAAAAAGTTAAATTTTGTTCATATTTCTTCAAACTCGATATGTTGGGGTACATAGTGTTGCTGAACATGAATCTATAATCAAATGTTGAAAATTAAAAATGGCGGAACCAATATGGCGGATCAAAAAGTTACAATTTTTGGTCCGCCATATTGGATTCGCCATTTTGAATTTTGTTAGTTTGACTACATATTTATATTCAGCGATCCTGCATACACTGATATATCGAGTTCGAAGAAAAATGAACAAATTTTAACTTTTTGGTCCGCCATATTAGATCCGCCATTTTGAATTTTGAAAATCTGAGCTCGAATTTGCGCTGAGTGACCCTAAAAACCACCAGAACGTAATTTTCTTGAGTAGCGGATGTAAACAGAAATGTGCGGGTGAAAGGGTTAAACAGTTTGACGTCGTAACATTTTTACAGTTTCATTTTGTTTTTACATCATATTTTTAGAGTAGGCCTTTTATCGCTTTCCTAATAATATGTTTTGTTACAAATAACAAAAAAATTTTTATAAAACTCGAATTACAGCCTCGCGGTACTCAGGTAATCAGGTACTCAAACTAAACTATTCCCTAAAATACCAAAATATAGTTCAGTACTTAAAATTCAATCTACGATCCTATTGCTCGAAACCCTCTCCCTCAAACCCTTCTCTCTGCCCTATTTACATCCTTCTCGTAACAATGTGTTTTTACACCACATTTCATCCCCCAAAAATTCCGGTTATTCGACCATCAGGATTAATCCGCGAAACTCGGTGGAATCCTTCTCCAAATTGGGTTAGCCGACGAAACGGGCTGACGTGAATAAAATGCAGGTGAACGTGGGACACGCCGGATGAGTGTCGACTGACTTATGGAATGCAAATATGATAAACCGAGTGGCGGAAGGGTGGCATCGCGGCTCTAACGCGGGGATATTCGTCGGCGGATGCAAATCGACGTTGAGGGTGCAATATCCCGGGCGGGGGTGGGGCCGCCGCCAGAGCGCGCTAGTATCGACTTGACGCTGCCTGAGAATACACTTCCGCGCGGGTGGCGCGACCGCTTCGGATATACACGCGTCTGCCAATCGCGCGGCCCGATCATTATTCATTCCGTCGGGGAAAAAAGTCGGGCTGATCCGAATGTACAATGCGCCTCGTACGAGACGTTTTTGCGCCACTCGCGAGTGTCGCGCGGCTGCCGACCCGATAACTGTCGTGGCGCGTTTGTTTATTTGCTGTTGATTTCGCGCGCATTTGCATGCTCTCTAAATACTTTCGGCTCGTCGCCTGTTTTTATCCCGATTCGAGGGAAAGAGCCCTGGCGAAATAAGAGCGACTTTTTTGGGCCATTGTGTCCGACGAATTTCGTATTGCATGTAACTTTTTCAGGTTGGATTCGGTTGGGCGTTTTGGAAGATAGGAGAGTGAAGTGAATGTGAGACGTGTGATTGAATGTGTTGTACAATGAAAATAAGAGTTTTATTTAATTTTTCTACATTTACAATTTTTATGTCTAATCCAATAATCGCGTTTGAAAATAATTATAACTTCTCAGAACTTTCGCTTTTTTCATACCTACTTTGTGCACATCTCTGGAAAATCTGCATGTCAAATGTACTATTTCATCCATAAAAAATTCTTCGAAATTATGATAATTAATTCCAAACGATTTAGAGATGTATGTATGATTTTTAACGTTTTAACTACTGTTCTTAAAATTATTAGGTTTGTTTATATTTTGGACAAAATTTGAAATTGTAATTGTTAGCAAAGTAATCGAATCTGGTTATTGCAGGTATTTCCATATCCCTATCCAAACTGCCTCGGAAATTTTTCATTGAAATCTGATATTTTTAGCCCGATCGCAATCCAATGACGCCGCGCGACACTCTTTGATCAGCCGTTTTATCATCCATTTCAAATAATTGATAAAACAATTTCACGATACATTTCACGGAATTTTAACGCAGCGCCCGCGTTGATGTGTTCTGACGTTAACGTTATTGTGTTTCGTTTATACCAGGTAGAGGTGATGCGGTGACGGCGCGCATTCAGACCCGAATTTGGGATCTATGACCGCGGGTAATTAATCGAACGACAACCGGATACGAATTTCGGAAGGTGTATCAATCTGCCATCGCGAGTCACTCGCGTTCTGACACGCCGAATCATTTGTTACCTTACAATCGATACAGCTCTTCGCCAAAATTCGCGAACATTAACAATTGTCCGTTACTATCATTAATTACGGTTTCATTTCTTTTCATTCCAACAAATTCAAAGGTCATGATTTAAACAGAGAATGTTAACCAGAAATGCCCAATTGACAAATGGAGAACGAAATTGTAAGATTGATTAAGGACCAAAAACGTCTATTGGTCTAATGACGTTGAAAAAGTTTGTCGAAAAATGATTCAGAAGTTTTGAAATTCCTTTGAAATATGGCCGAACTGTAAAATGTGATGTTGGAGAAAATAAATGAAGAATATATTTCCAAAATGTGATTAACGTTACACCGAAAATAATAATTAAAATTGCTTCTTTTTATATGCAAAACATTATGTTTTTAACAGTTTTTTAATATTTTCTGAACAACCGTAGTATACAAATCATCAAACTTTTGAACTTTGTTGTTTGGCTTGTGTAGAACATTTATTAATTTAGGATACTATATTATAGCAATTACCAACAAGTCAAAATTCCTTTCAAACATCTTTCGTTAAAACCACAAACTGCTCAATCTCTACTAAATAACATCCTTAAAAATAATGACTGCACATGAAAATACAGGTCACTGGGTTTCGTGAGCTCTCTCAACGGTGACCGTTTCTTTCCACAGTCTGATACGCCGTATTTGCATCGTAATTTCTGTCAGTCCCATTATTGAAATCCTCAAAGAAGGATTTCTCGACATTTCATTCAATTTCAAGAACGCCGACTCGATAACCCATAAAACAGCAACTTCCCCAGGAACCCCATAATAAATTACTCATTAATAAATCCCCGTCTAAATGAATATAGACGAACCTCGCGACGAAATACTGAAGAAATCATAAAACCCATTTCCCCACCCACATGCACGGCATCGTGCACGTTGAACCGCGATTTTTCAGGCCGCAATAATTGCCGCGGAAACAAAACGCAAAAGTCACCGGCCTTTAACCTTTCAGCATAACTCAAATCCTACACCCGAACCCCGTTACGAACTAGAATAAAACACACCTAGTGTGCAGTCATAGAATGATAAATACCCTCTCAACAAATAGCGTATAAAACTAATTACTTCGCACAACTCGGAGCCCAAACCGTGAGACCATTAAATACACGTAAATAACACCGTTCACGAAACTTCATAAACACGCATACATTAAAAAAGGGCAGGCTTTTAATTTCGGATCGTGAAAGAAATAACACTTTAAAGGGGTATTCGTGTTTGCAGCATTAATTTTTAGGAGTTTTTCAGCATTTAATTGGGGAACTTTGTCAACAAATACAGTAGACAACGAGTATATGCATTGAAGTTTTAGGTCAATTTTTATTTTTTAAAAAAGTTAATTTTTCACTTCTCAAAATGGCGTCGAAGAGACGTAGTCAAAATTGGGATTTGTAGTTGGTGGATAATAAATCTCGTGTTATATATTTATGAAACAAAAACGAATGTTATGACCGTATTCCTAACAAATTTAGCTATGGTTGGAACGTTCAAAAAATATAATTTTTACCTTTATTTTCAAAAAGGCGGCCGTCGAAAAATCTCTAAAAATAATCGGTTTGTTTGTACACGGGTCAGGAAAAATCAAACACTCAGAAAAATAAACTGCAAAAAATACAGTCTAGACTGTAATTTAGACTGTTTTTACAGTCTAAACTGTATTTTTTACAGTCTATTTTTCTGGGCGAAATAATGACAAAATTGTTATTATTAGAGGTTCCAACCATAGCAAATTAATTGTTCTTAAAACTTTAAAACGCTTTTAAAGTTTTAAGATCAGATTCCAGGTCCCGAGCGCTACCTCATTCAAACCCGTTTTTATGACATATTCTTGAATGTCTAAGGTTGCGAAAACGGCAAAAAACGATTTTTTGAAAATTTCAAACACGAATACCCCCTTATTGGACGCGCGATCGATGCATCGGATCATGTATCCGATGATTTCTCATACATAACCGTCGTGAAATGGCATTATCGTCTACTTAAACGCGTACTTAATACACCCCGCGAAACCATTTCGGAAAACATAAAAAGCGTTACCCAACCGCGCGAGACGTTTCATTTGGCGCGAAATTGTGTTGCGCCATCTACATTTCGCGAGGTCGTAATTACGAATTCGCGCAATTCGCGTGGATGCGCGAACCGTTTGCGTATCGATTTCGCCGATTATCGATCGTGCCGGATCGATTGGGCAAATCAACGCGGAACGGATAGCATTATGGTTTTTTTCGTGACGTTGCGCAACCGTAAAAATAATTGTCGTCAACGATGCATAATTAAGCCCCGGTAACCCGATCCACGCTACGCGGCAGGCCTGAAAAAAGCCGTTCCCTGCGCGAAGGTGTAGGCTTTCTGTTGATCTCGCGATACGCGCAATTAAAAATGTTCGTTACCGCCAGTATTATTCAAACTACGACGGCATTAACATCATCGTAAATTGTTTATCTCCAATCCGTTACGGCGGCGAAACAATATTGATTCCGCGGTATCGATATTCCGCTGGACGAAAGATTACACTGACCGCCGTGGAAAAGTCTAATCTTTCAAGATGTTAATTTCGTTTAAGTCGCACCGGTGTTCCGAAGTTACTTATCGCAGGTTTAACATTTGATACGGCTGTTTTATTTTCGCAGATGAATTTAAAAAATCGTTGCTAATAAGTTACGCTCTTAAAAAAGTGTATTCATAAAAAGATAATTCAATTTTCCATCCAACGTATACATGAAAAAATCTATAACTATTCCTATATTATTATTATTTAAACAATTATTTTTCTGATTAGTATAAAACAATAGTTGAATTTCGAATTATCGAAATATAAATTGACCAGAATAAATAAATGTACTTGATTTTTTAAATTCTCATATTATATTTAAATTCATACTTTATAGAGCACCGTGAGCTTACACTTATTTTACACCGTGGAAATGAATATTGATTAATTTATACAATTTTCCGATCGTTAAACTTCAATGAACTAATTTTCTTTTGTTCTTCCTGAACTATGCAACTCCAAGTCGGAATCAAAGCAAACGAGTTTTAGATTGGCGTAGTTTTACTGCGTCACTTTCCGTTATAAATAAATGATTTCGAAATGAGATATTTCGCGAGACCTATATAATCCCCGTAGGTACGTAAAGATCATCCGAGCGTTTGAGTAAGACACATTTCCAGTAAACGGTAAAGTGACCTATGCGCGCGGCAAAAAGTTGCATTTACATATTTCACGTTTGTATCGCAATGATTTACCGCGACTGAATTAGGTATATGACAAACTGAATAATTACTACAATGGAGACAACTGCGTTTACGTCGGGCCGTATCATTTACGGTTACAAAGAAAGCACTATTTCAAACGGATGTATAGATAGTTATATAAGCGAACCCAAAGTTAAGAGCCCGAACGTGTGTTTACCGTATTCCGCGGCGCTTTAGCGATATTCGAGTACACTTTTTGCGTAACGACTCGCGAAGCCGGCACTGTTTGTCCTCTCCTTATTCTTTCTCCACTCCATTTTTTCTTCTCCATAATTTTTTTTCGAACTTTCCCTTCCCGGTGCGGAACTTGTTCCCACATAAAAACCATTCGAAAACGCAAACTTCGATTTCGGAACGGTATTTGAACAATATAACTTTGGGTGAATTTACACAGACGGACGCATAAGACATTACCAAGTGGACAGCGTTTCATGTCGACAGAAATCGTCGTTACGTCAGGCGCAGAATAATGATCGTCATTACTATTCACGGCGCGACTTCCCCGGGCCATATATAAAGATGACAACTTTATCATACATCAATAACAGCCCAATTTGAATCGATATTAAAATCTTACGGCATACGTATCAACTGAAAAAAGGTCGACGGAGTTGGGGCAAACACTCGAAGGATACAAAAAGAACGGAAGGATGGAAATTCGTCTCGGAGATGTGAAAATTCGAAAACGCTCGGCCGAGTGGCGGCATATTTATGAGCGATAAATTTTGATGTACGTTTATATTGGCCGAACACGCATTGCTCGCGCGAACATTATACGACGAAATTTCATCAGTTTATTCGCCGGCCAACTATTTCTTTGAAACCCAATATACCGGTGTTATGCGCGAATATATCGCTAACACGTGTCGGCGAGCGTTTATGCTTGACGCTCCGGCGTTAGCGAAATGTAACGCAAGATGTCGAACTCTTTCATTAGCTGCCTACGTAATCGAGCGAGGCTGTTATCAGCGCACGAATTAGTAAGTGGATAAAAATGTTTAGCGACACGTCAAGTGAGTTTCGCAGAAGAAAAAGAAGTGAATTTAAAAACAGCGGATTTAAATGCTATATTTATACTGTCAGTTGAGGATCTCTTTTTCATACATTTAGTCACAATGGTGTAGCAGTTTCAGTCAGAAAAATCTAGATTAGCTAAAAGAAAAACTAAAATGTTACTGTAAAGACATTATCGCTTCATTATTATCGTAAAACTGTAATAAGTGTACACTAAGAAAAATGCAATGTTTATAATTAAAGTTTCCTTATTAAGTTAAAGTAATGAGAATTCGATGAAACTTTAAATCTGGTTTATTTCGAGGCTACTATTTGATTTGCAAAATTCCCAATTATTTGGACTGCTTAGAAGCCGAGATATTAAATGCTAAAATTTCTGAAAAATGATATATATAGTGATACTATCCATGCGTTTTAATGCAACTTTAACATCGAATATCTAGATTTCTGCGGATTCGAATCGCTTGAAAATTTGGCAAATTAAAAATTAATATTCTAAGAACCCAACTTTAAATTTTTATTAAATTCTTATTTTTTAAGTTACTATTCACAAATAATGAACGATCATTCAAATGTTGTTTGTAACATTTGAAAAACAGTTTGACAGGATTCAATGCGAACAGAAAAATAAAAATTGACTATAAAACTTGGTAATGTTTACATAAATCATTAAAATTCTAATATTGCAAAAAAATGTCTCTTCATTTTCGTATTCCATAATTATAGGAAATTATAATTAATATGATCATATTTTCACTTCACACCCTAAATATACGGCTCTTCATAAGTAAGCTACCTTAAGCATTATCAACCAAATTTGAATAAATACCAACAGAATAGTGATTATTATCCACTGAATGGTAATATGATTTCCTTGCTTACAACTAGAAATTGAGTATATACTAAAACCAGCAAAAAGAATTAAAGATAAAAGATATTTCGGAATCTTCCCAACGATTCTCTCGTAAAAAAGATGCCATAATTTCTTTGTAATCATAGCGGAATTAGTAATAACCGCGGTATAGCATTTTCCTCGGTGCATTGAATAGATCAGCGATGGCTTTCAATTTCGATAACTGCTGTTTGATGTCACTTGAACAATCCCAAGTGGCCAAGAAGAAAGTTTCAATGACTTTAACCCCGATGTTTTTTCGATGCGATAAAATTTGGCGCCGCTTCAACGTCTTTTTTCCCCGGCGAATATAATAACGATATGGCGGGGCACATAATGTGCTAACTAAAGGCCATCCATAACTTTCGTACTTGCGCCGACTGCGATAGCAATGTGTGCCCGGGAGATTCTGATAAAACATTCGGAACAGCGCGCGCGATGGCTTTTCTGTGAGTCACGGCGTCATTCTGCGTTTCGTGTCTAACGGTAATGCCGAGTTAGTCGAAAGAATTGAAATTATCGTACGAACGCGGCACGAAACAATGAAGCCGCGGTGACAACGCGGCGATATTGAATCAGCGACGGCCGCTGTAAATTCCGCGATGATCTTTCCACTCGACAAGGTGTCGTCGTAAATACGCGCACGATGATGCCGAGGGAATAAAGCTGATCATAATCATCGTGCTATGGGCCGAAGAAAGGACGTCACAGCTCAATCAGTATTTCTCGATGCTGCACAATCGCAATTTACGGCCCGAGATACGAGTTATTTCTTACGCGAAATCCCAATGTGTCGAAGGTTTTGTTTATTGAAAGACAAGGTCTCTTTTATGGCCGGTATAAGTGACTCGGAAACAACCTCAGCGATTATTCCCATGGCGGTTAATATTTACGGATGCCGGCTGAATAATGACGAGCTGGAAGTTACGGAGGAGTGATTTCGGAAACGCTTTTTCTCGAATTCAGAGGTGGAAATGTTGTGTAATTTTATAATGGGGAGATTTATCACGTCCCAAGGAAGGATATCTTTCACTATCTCGTGATTCGACTTTACTGTTTATGTAATGTAATTTCGTGTGAAATGTTTATTTATAGGAAATGATGTAAGTGCATTAAACGATACTCAGTAAAACGTTTTTAAATGTATTAAAAGGGACTAAAGTGTCGCAAATTAAAACCCCTGTTTTACACTGATGTTATGTTTTTATGTCGAGTACTAAACAACGCCTACAGTCTCAGCGATTGCATTCACTGTCTGGATTTAACAGTCTGTCAGTTTAACAGAGCATATTTTAATAGTCTACCTAACGCAGACGAAAATCTCGGAAGAGCGTTGCGCAATTTTGCCCTAGCAGTTCATTTTTCTGGCATTTAGAATGAGAAACAGAACTCGTCTTACTGTGAGTGCGACTACGTCGTTTCGCCGCGTCTATATCTATCATTACAATGTTTGAAAATTAATTGGAGTGATACAAATAAATTACCCTGACATTTAGTATACCAATTTATAGGTATTGCTATCTACAATAACAGTATACAACTCCCTTGCATGTCACTTTCTTTCGTGTCCAATTTCTCTTGAACAGTTGAGAAAACGGAACTGACTATATATTTATATTAAAAGCTGTAGATAATAAATACAAAACCGATACTTAAACTTGGAGAAAATGTTCGCCTATCATTAATAGAATTACTTTTAAAAACGTTCCATTAAATATTTCGAAAAAGACCATAGAGTAATTGCAGAGATTACGTTGGTTTTCAATTAAGAAGGGAAAAATATCGTAAAATTAACCGATGGTAAAAAATTAAATTATCTAAAATATTTTCTATTTTGCCAAACGTTCAAAAATACACTTGACAGGAAACATTGAAATCTAGCGAAGGAGATTGGTTTGCGAGTCGATAATTTCGAATTTGCAAATGGAGTTGTACGATTTCTGAATGTTACTGAGATAAACATCACCAACGACAGATGATATTACAAGACATGCATATCTTTCTTGAAAGTGATACTTTCAGGCGGAAATCAGTATATAAAGGAGTTTGCAATATGTACTTCCTTGTAATCTAGCATTTCACATTGTGTGGGTAAAATTTCGTTATACGCGACTGTTCGCATATAAATGTCAAGTTAGGTAAATTAATGACATTTCGAATCACGTGTGTACATACGTTTTATACAAACGCTGAGTCATAGTTATAATAATATGTATATGCCTGCAACTGGAATGTCTCACTATAAACGTACACTTATTCGTAATGCCATATAGTTGATATGAAGGTATGTATCATTAAAAGTATATGTGACAAACATACATCTTTTATTTTTAGATTACTCTCATTTCAGCATGAATACTACTACAATCCATATTATCATCATATTACCACTGACACAAACTCAGAAATCCATAAGTAAAAAGCTGACGACGATAAATTATTGATTTTCAATCTTCGTTCATAATCTAATTGGTCGAATTGAACAATTTGTAATGCTAATTTATTATTGGAAGCTAACGGTTTTTTTGGCTGATTTTTAATTGGATTGTATATAGCATTTAGTGACTGTTTTGACTCACGAAGTTTTTCTTTCTCCTGCTAGTCAACCATATTTTTTATTGTTCATCAGTGTCAACCAAGAATTTTAGTAATACGAAATAACTTCTGTTGTCACGCAAGGTATTTACAAATATAATACTAATATTACTCAAATACGATTAGAAAAATGTCCATACTTATCAATCATCCACTTCATCTCCATTGCAATTGGTTGAATAAAGTGCAATGCAACAATTTGCGACAATATTAACATTTTAATTTCCGTCCGAAACCGTCTTGTTGTGAAAGAAGAGGGGTTTGACCAATCAGTTTGAATATCATTAAATGTAACATAACCTCAAATTTGAATGGCACGAAATCTATGCGTGTAGAGGGGATAAGCAATAAGACATATTATACTGTTTAATTTATTAATTATTTGATAGTCCATATATAGAACTCTGAAGCCAACGCATAATGTAGGCTTAAACAAAAAAATAGACTGATAAATAGTTTGCTGCTATAATGGCAATAAAAAAACTGTCCCAGTTCACCCCATTTTACGGTAAACAAAAAGTTTCTTCTTTCTTCGTTGAAACGACATCATAACCAATTCGGCTCTCCAACGACGAACTCAAAATATTTCTTGTCGCAACTTCCAAACTTCCAAACACTTCCAAAATTGACTCGGTCCAACTCGAAGTCAAACTTCAACAAGCAAGGATCGGGAGAAGGATCAGGAAATCCAACAGGTCTCATGCAACAAATATAAACAAGAAATTAACAAAGAAAGCATCAAAATATTTCAGATTGGGGTTGCTCCTTGGAACACGGCCTTCACAATTCCTTGGTAAAACCTACACCTATTATCGCTCCGTCCCCAAAATACATAATATCCCAAAATACGAACACTCTTTGACTTACCGTTGACACGCATTTATGACTCGGCGAGATGAAGTCCAGGCCCCGTTGTCCATCTCCGCTGAAGCACTTCTGGATGTTCCACATGAACTTGCGCCTAATCGACTTGAGCGAATACACGCACAATGCCGACTGCGGCTTCGGTTTCATTTTTGGCTGGCTGCTGTTCGGGCCATCACTTTCCGAAAAGACCGCGAACAAAACGTCGTCCTGCGCCGTAATGCCCAGGTCGACCGCGAGAACCGAACCCGCCTTCCCGACATACGCAGCCTGCACCAGGTTGTACGACTTGTCCTCGTTCGTGCAGTCAATCGGGATCTCCGTATACGAGTAGTAGTGCTGGTCCTCGTGGCAGACTCGCACCAACTTGGAGATATACGTGTGTGTGGTGGTGCTCTTCATCTGGGTGGTGAGGAAGTAGCTGAAGCTCTCGCTGCTGAAGCCGTAGATGTAGTTGATGGGGTAACGTTCCCGGGACAGCGAGTTGACGTACATGCGGGTACCAGTGGTAACCGCGGATTCGGCGATCGACAGCATCTTGGTGCTTTCGAGGGAGCGGGAGCTCACAGCGGGCACCTCGGATCGATAGGGCGAGTTGCCGGTGAAGGTCACGCCCACGTACATCACCTGGGAGACCGGCGGGTTCGGCGGACCCGGCGCGATGAACGCCACCGTCGAGGCCGTCACGTTGTTGGCCACCACGGGCTCGGTGACGTTCTGCTCGATGTGCGAGATGTCGTGGAGATTGCGCACGTCGCACATACCCTGAAAGAGAGACAAGAAATGCGGATTAGATGCAGGGTTTTGTCGAGATTTGCTGGGGCTTGTCGGGGTTGGGTTTTTGGTGGTGGTTCGAGGTTGCAAGTTTTTGGGGAAGACAAGGTGGGGTGAGGTTAATGATGGGGGATTAGTTAGGTGGAGGGAGTTTTGGATGGAGGACCAGTGGGAGGTGGTGAGTGATGTTTAGATTGTATGACCAAGTAGCGCAGTTTTTTGGGTTGTATCCTTTAAGTGGTTTTAAAGTTGGTGATACAAGATAGAGAATTTGTGAAACTGATTGGGTAGATTAAATATCTAAAACTCTGAATATTTAGATTCTGACTGAAAAGGTTGAAGTATGAAGGATGAAATTCGCGAAAAGTGGAACTACAGTACTACATACTAGAAGTGTCTAAACGTTTTTTTCGAAGATACTTTGTTTTCCCGTGTAGGAAAAATTATTGGTCAGAAGGAAAAACAGTGGCAGACGTATATTGTACGAGACAATTGAATGTAAACAAAAACAATAAATCGACTTTGAAAATACTTTTTCTTCGGGAACGATAACGCTATGAAAAGAGAAGTATTGAAAAAGAATATACTTGTTTTTATTATTAATGTTGTTTATATCACTCTTCTCCCAATTGATTTTCACTAGGGTGTCAAAGTTGATCTAATATTTATATTTCTCAGAGCTTACATCTTTGTTTTTTTACTATACAGTATTTACTTTCCATCAAAAATGATATTTTTTCCAGAAATATGTTAAACTTTTTTATTGATAATGTAAGAAGACACATTGGTTTAGTGGAGAAGTGCATGTAATCAATAAACACTTTTCCCACAATGATACCAGGCATATTTTATGGTTGAAGGTCAAGTACTTGCAATTGATTTACTTTATGTTAGCTATTTCAAAACAGCATTTTAGATCTTCATACAAATATCTATCCTATTTATTGGTTTTGCAAGTAAGTAATATTAAAATATCCTGTGAAACGTTTCCACAAGCCCGATATTCGTGTAATATTGAGAGAAGTCCATTCACCGTTACATTTAACTAGTTCCAACAACTTGTAAAAAGTTTTACCGTTTTCTATCACCCATCTGAATAAAATCAAACCAATATTTACATGTGAAAATATCGCTTTAACCCTTCAAACTCCACGGATCCGATGAAATTCAACAAATTTTTCAATCGATAACTCCGCTTGCCGATTTTTGTTCAGAACTTCTCCAATGATTAACAAACTTTCGGCGCCGTTGTCACGACAATTTTGGTGCGATAACTTTGATAGAGTTCCCACCATCGATACATCGCGGTAAGGCGTTAATGCACTATTACTAACCGTTCCAATTTTAGCAATACAATTTTCATTGTCTTCCGAACAAAAAATTTAACAAACATCGAACCATTTCCCAACTACCGAACACGTTTAAATAATATCTTTTGTTAAGCCATCACGAATGTCTTTCCCGTCGCACCTCTCTTCAAAATCTGATCGCCAACACGACGGTTTCAAGTGAACCATTATTTCATCCGCGAAACAATGACAAATGCTTGAAAAAGTCATCAAAACGATCAGGTGATTCCGCTGCTCGATATGAGGCAATGCAGTTTTCAAGATGTGAGATTTACTTTGCTACCGCGGAAAAGTTACAATAGAGAAACTCGGACTAGGCACAGCCAAATGCCATGGTGTTAGCCACGAAAGGGATCAATCACGTTAGCGTGGCATTTGACCGGGTTCCACGGTGCTCCCGTGACTTAGATCGTGAGTGCAGCTACAATTCGATTTCGACAACAACCGGCTAAGTTACAGCGTACTTTAACCTAATTTACTTTTTAAAGAGGCGAACTCTTTGGAACTGCGGAGCGATACCATTGCCGAATAACACATAACGCGATAACCGTCATGAAATTTCATGTTTCTACGTGAGTACGAGCTGGTTATGTCTTGGGAATCCAGTCATAGTAATGCAAAATTGCGAAGTTATCGACACAAGATTCTCCGATGGAATCACGAATAGAGCGGCGTCGCTGACGTTGATAAACGATTTCTTAATTTCGACATTCTTTTTGCCAACGGGTTATTACGAGCGCAACATTATTTCTTATTACACTCGAGGCAATGAAACTGTCGATAGAATCATGTGCGAACCAGGCAATTTACATCTTTAATCGGAGCATTGTCATCTAAAATTGCTTATCGACAAATAACGTTGTTCACTTTGATGTGTTTACCGACGGCCGATGTAATTTTATTACATCAGTGGATCGATTTTTTGACGTCAGCAAAATGAAAGTGGACGAACTTAGTCGAAAAGGTTTAATGTTTGATTTTAGAATTCGGACAGATGGAAATAAATGAAATAGTATGAGATTTGCAGTGTCGAATTTGGCGTTTTTGCCTAGTGTAGAAGGGAGAGAAAATGGAATCGTGATATGAAACTTTGCTTGACAAAAGCGATAAAATTTTTACACGGCCAAAAAGCATTATGTTTATGGTTAGATTCAGCAGCTAAAAGATTAATTTGCTTTTGTAGTTCGAAACGATGTTTCACGGAGTGCATATTTCGTGTCTCTATAATGTAACTTTTGGTTCATAAATTAGGTTAATGGAAGAGTTACTTGGCGATTGTTCGAAAAGTTACTAACTAGACCTTTATGACTCTAACGATACTAGATTTTGGTAACCGAAACGTCGATATTAATGATAAACAGTCGTTGCGTGTTCTTAACTTTTGATTAACGTTTTATTTACTAATGAATTGAAATTATTGAGCCATTATTATTTTGCAATATTCTAATACCTGCCATTTTATACATTTTTTAATGTAGTAAACTGTGCTACTCCTTCGATGTTATCTGCTAAATCAACATAATTTACTTGATTCATCAGCCTAACCCAAAACTAATTCGAAAAATAATTTCGCAAACATTTTACTTCCGTGAGCGACTTGTTTAAGAGTGCATTCAAATCGCAATAAACCGTATTTCAGCGTACGATCAACTGTGCGCTAATGAGCCTTTGATTTCTGACGCAAATCCGCAATATTCCCGCGAGCGTAATTTTTAATTAGCCCCGCGACTGCTGCGCACTCTAATTCGGGCATCGCCCAATTAGATCAAAAGATACGTGTGTATACGACCCGCGCTTAACTGTCTTCCAGCATTCTAACCTCTGATTAATATGAGAGCAGATCGCGTACTCTGATATCGATGATAAATATTTTAATCTGACGATCTAAAAAAATGGAAAAATGCTGTGACAAATGGTACAGAACATTTGAAGCAAATTGTTAGCGTAAACAAATATGCTGAAAATTACCGAGTGCAATAATTTTTAAACATCATTTTTAAAAAATGGCGTTTTATTTGCTTTAAAGCAAATCACTTTTGTAGTTAACTCATCATTTTTATAGTTATAAAAATAAATTGTATAATTTTTAATTTATAAGTTTTTATTTTAAATGTTTATTCCTTGCACAATTTTAGGGACAATAAATTTAGCTTTTCGCCTTGTGTGACTCGAAAAATACTTTTTTTGGATTTGCAAAGTTAAACTCGACGAGTTCAATCCACTTAGCCCAAAATCGGCGCGTCGACTCGACCAGCGGCAAATCGATGGGTCGTTTAATTGAATGCACTGGCGAACGAAATAATTCGCGATCGCAGAATTGCGCGTCGGTAATGACTGGCGCGTAAAATGCGCGTCGACGAATCGATATATCAATGCCGCATCGGCGCCGAAACCGTAGCGAGTATATTTAGGTTAATTGCATAGCTGTGATATTAAAGTTAACCGAACTCGTTGCAAGTTGGCGTAACTAAGCTAATGTCTTCAACGGCGAGGCTCGTGTTACCTGCGAAGTTAAGTGATGCGCCTCCGCGCTATTCAAATTTCGAACTATCTTTGCAAAATACTTGACAAGATTGTTGCCGTAAGAATGCGGCGTTACTCGTGTCCGAATTGCTGCGCATCCGGTTATCGATACGAACACGCGCGATGGACGTCGGTTTTCCAAGTGGCGCCTTAATTGGGAACGTCGCAGGGTCAGGTATCAATATTAACATACAAGGGTTAATACTGTCGAGCGGAAAATTGGCAGACCAATTAAAGAAAAAATGGAAGTTTTACATGTATTTATATTCTTTATTAAGATAGATATAAAGACATTCGAAAATCTTTATTTTCTGCTATTACAGTTTTGATTTCATGTTTTTAATTAGGCACTGATTCAATGAATTGATGTATACAAATATGTAAACATTCAAGAATAAAAAGTAAACAAAGTTTGTTGTTTTCTTTCAATATTTACATTCTCTTAGCATTTACCATGAAGGAAAAATGTTTTGTTTATACTTAGACACAACATAAATATTTGTTTGATTTTATTTTTGTTTTTGTTTATTGTTTATGTTAGTTTTTCTTTTACTATGAAAGTTAAACATTTTCTCTATTTATAACTAGACGGAATTTACTTCACCTTACAGCACAGGAAGTAAAGATGTGAATTTGAAAAAAAAAGATAAATATTTTTGTTTTTTATTCATTGTTTATCTTCATTGTTCTAAATCGCAAAGCAAACTTGGCATTTGTTTCTAAATTTAGATATTTGCGATTTAGCTGATTGAACTAATAATCAGATGGAACATATGAGTCAATGGTCCGTGAACTTGATCCGATCGAGAAAAGCCTGGGAAAGCGCGTGAACGCGCGCACAGCCCTGTTAATTGTTGATGTTTATCTTGGCGTGTTTGTCTTGCGAGACAATCTCCAAGGATCATCTATCTCATCGTTGCTTTGTGTTGAGGGAACCATTTTTGCTGCGAGCTTTCAACGATTAATTACGCGAATCATGGTAATGATAAGGCAGCCTCGATTTTTCAGATAATCCGCAAGAAGTCATGGGCGCGCGCTTTTTGCCCGCGATTTTTTGCGCGCGCGAGTAGCGGATCAAAGAACAAGCGACTGATTGCAATTGAAATAAATGGTAGCGCGACGTCATATTTTGTAATTATCGCGGTAATTATTTATCGAAGAATGTGGCGATGAAAAAGCGGGGTATGCGCGGTGGGACATTCAAAGCGGAATAACGCGCCGAAATTCTTTGAGCCGAAATTCCGTTTGTGCCGGCAAAATGGCGGGATGAATGAAAAGCTGCGCGAGATTGGCGAATTTGGTGAAACGACTCCAAGGAAATTCGATTCGACGGTCAAATGGTTTCAGGCTGGCAATTAAAAGTGGTGATAAAAATTATTTCGGTGGACAGAGAGGACTTTGGTTGATCGGGGGACGGCCGGCGAGTTAAAAAAAAGTTTTCAAAAAAGGTATAAAAAATCAGAATGTTTGTCGGGGGACGCAGTGTACGAAAGTGCTGCATTCAAAATTGACATAGTCCAATCGCGTGGGCTATTTTTTCGCCAAATTTTCGGTTGTTTGTTGAAATATTTGCACGGACCAAGAACAAAAAGCAAATCGTTGACTCGCTGACCAAGAAAGGTAGGTCCACTTGGAAAATTTGTCGACATTTTAAAGAAGCGCCAGATCTGTCGAACGGTAATTGTTTTTCTCTAGAAAAGTTGTAACATTTTTTCAGAATTACGTCTGGCCAAAAGCAGTATAGATATTTCGAAATATAATCTGTTTTTTACATTCCTTCATTTTACAAAAATATTGTACAAAGTAATTTTCTGTGTATTTCGGGAATATTAAACGCGTTTTTTGTTCACAGTAAATAGACATGTTACAGAAATTTAATTGAAAATTCAGATTAAAATGGAATCCTGATAGAATCTACACAAAATCTCTCATATTGATCATTTTGTTGATAGCATCAATAACAAGTTTAAAGTTTATGCACTCCCATTCAAACAGACATTGAATTCTGTAAATGTTTCGAGATAATATAAATCTATTATACAAATTTATTCACATATCCTCAACTAATCCGGAAACATTCATGTAAAATTAATCTGAAGGTTGCCAGCAACATTTATCGGGAATACCACGAGCTTTTGTTTTCTAAGTTTATTTTTTATACTGAATATTTTTACTACAAAATATCATATGGTAAAGTATGATCTTGTTTTAAAGTGTAAAATTTCCCCGTCAGCCTTTTGTTACGAATTTTTCATAGTCTAATATTCAGCTTTTTATATCCATACCGGATTGTTCAAATACATTTCTACTCCAATATAAAATATATTTTCAATGAATTTGCATTTCATATTAGATAACAAACGTAGGGTCGATTGAAATGTCTACAGACAGATGGAAAGCCAAATTAAATTTATTTTAATTTTAATTTTATAATTTTAAATTATCACTTATATTACTTGGAAGATGTGAAAAAATTCGCCGAGATATGGCACTGGTCAAACATTTTCTTTGTTCTTACATTCCCTTCTCAACGTAAATTTTACTATGCCAGTTGGATAATTTTCACAATCCCCCTGAATATACTTCACCAATGCTTACCAAACTGACCACGAATACATGCTGACCTTTTGTTTTGTCCACCCATTACTTTACAGTCGAGTAATTTTTATTGTCCCCCATTATACTATTTGCCCAAACATTTGTCTGCCTGTATGAACCCCCAGTTGTTCCCTCCGCCATCGCTGCCCACCCAAACGCCGCTGTCCGTCAACTGCCGGCGTCAATCACGGGCCGACCGAACACGTCCGCAAATAGCTTACAACGTGAGGTGACGTAACGGCGGAAAACTCACCTGAAACAGGCTGCCGCAGGAGATGAGCCGGGTGTTTGAATAATCGATGACCAAGGCCTTGTTAACATTGTCGAGGAGCTTGGTCTTCTCCTTGGGGCACTCGAGATAAGAGCAGTCGACGGCGTCGCCCTTCGGCCCGGTGACAACTTTGACGGTGAGCTGCAGATCCGGCGACAGCTGATACAGTCGGTTGACGG
Organism: Ceratoteleas bidentatus; assembly: GCA_022817645.1. Classification (NCBI taxonomy): domain Eukaryota; kingdom Metazoa; phylum Arthropoda; class Insecta; order Hymenoptera; family Scelionidae; genus Ceratoteleas; species Ceratoteleas bidentatus. The sequence continues at coordinate 32,091 of JABFPB010000506.1, forward strand.
CGCCGACGTACACCCGGCCGGTGTTCTTGTCGATAACCAGGTGATTCATCTTCTGCACGTCGGGGTCGTAGAACTCGTGGACGATGTCAGTGGGCGCCGCGGCCGCGCTCGCGGACCGCGCCAGTAGCAGACATTGGAGCGCCAGCTGCAGGACGAGAAGGGCTAGCGGGAGCCGCCACAACGTCTCGCGCGCCGCGGCCATCCTCCCGGTGATGCGCCTGCCTGCGGAGCTATCCTACCTATTCTGGGTTTCCGGTTTGCTATGCTGACCGAGCTCTCTCTGTCTTAACCTGCAACAAGCGAAGCGAGATGTTAATCTCCAGGGTGAGAGGCGTTTCGTGTTGGGAGTAGCTTGCAGTGATAATGGTTATGTTGTATATGACAAACATATGCAACATTAAAGTTCTAAGACAAAAAGGGTCAGAGTCTTACGACTTGAACTGTTGCTCGAAGCTAATAGAACTGGTGTTCTAGTAATTCATTATTATATTGTTAAAATTACAATTGCAGTTATAACTACATCAATACATCTTCTCTCTCTGGGAGAATGTCTTAATCGATAAAAAATGTTTTTTTCTTGTATATTTTTTGCTAAAATGTTTTGATATTCGATATTTTTCCTGAAATAATCAGAAAAATCCTACACGGAGAAAAATTTACTTGCTTCATTTACTATAGTCGAATAGTTAACAGATTGAGGTTAAATGAACCATATTTTGCGTATACATTTACCACAATTGTGGTAGGATTCACCACAATTATGGTAAATTTTACTACCTGCATAGCTGTCCACCATGTTACCATCGATTGTGGTAATGGTTACCACAATTGTGGCTGTCTTCACGAATTATTTTTCTCCGTGTTAAAATGCGTATTTTTTACAAAAGCTTGTTAAAATATGATTGTCAGTTTTGTTAGTTTTTTAAACTTTTTTTGAATTTTTTCATTTTTGTAAAATTTTTTTGAGTTAAGTTAAACTTTTTTAAATTTTATGAATGTTTTATATTTTTTTGAATTTTTTGGATTTTTGTTTTTGATTTCTTTTGCATTTAAAAAAAATTTTTTTGAATTTTTTGTAATGTAAAAAAACAATTTTTTGAATTGTAAAAACTGTTTTTTAATTGGTCAAATTACATTTATTATTTTGAAATTGTTTGATTTTTTTTTAATTTGTTTGAATTGTTGATTTTTTTTCTATATTATTTTGTTTGATTTTTTTTAATTTTTTGGGGGGTTTTTGTACCAGCGCTAAACAAGAAAAAAAATGTTGTATACGTTTCCGCTACTTTCACGTTACATTCACGCTACAGTCACGCTACCTTTGCGCTACGTTCACGCTGAGTGGCGTTACACGGACAAAAAAGATCTGACAAATTTACCAAACTTTTCGGTAAACTGAGGATATAAGAACAGAAATCGCCAAAATTACCAAACTCTTTGAAACAAAGATTAATATTCGGAAATCAGTTTAAAACAGTCTGGTAAAATAGTTGAACGCTGTTGTTATATCCTGCCGAAAAGTTTAGTAAAATGTTTCACAACTTATTTTTCCGTGTAGACAACGCCAAATCGATTTTTAATTCAAACTTATAATTCAAATTTCAAAAAGATTTAAACAATTATTATTTCATTGAATTCTGAAAGTTGCTCTTTGATACGATTAATTTTTGGCTACACATCATTATTTTTTTTTTATTTTCATTAATATTAATTTTGACTGAAATTTGAATCGACAAATGAAACGAAACCTGTCACATTGCAGGTTTGATTTTTGAATTTCAAAAAATGCAGTTCGACAATTGGGACCCGCAGTTTATAGTTATAAAATGGAGGCCTGTAGGAACTCCAATCACCGTTTTAGTTTCCGTTGATCTTTCATTTTTGATTGGTTACTAAATTGTGTACTACTGGCCACCATATTGAAATCACTATAAACTGCGGGTCCCAATTGGTGGCCAAATTAATTTCGGTGACACTTCTGACACCTTGATAGTACCATCTAGTTTCTTTTAGAAGAGGATTCCGACTGTAACTCTTTTGTTATTTACTTGTAGACCAAGGGGTTTATTCATACCCGTCAAATCTAGTTTACATGCCAAATTCAGGTAACGGGCCGAATCGTCGTTTACATCAAACCATCAAGCGTGAACTTTCCTGGAGTAGCCATACAAGCAACTCTTACAACAAATTAAAAAAGTCACTTTTAGTCACTTTTTGTACCCAAACTTCTATACGAGAAATGTATTTTCCCGACAGACGCTACGAAAAGTGGACTTTTCTCGCGTCAGTCACTCAAAAAGTACCTCTTTTTTCCCATATGTCCGGAAATAGATATTTGTGCCCCTAGAATGGAAAAGGAGTGATCACGAGTGTGATGACAAAAACTCGCCTTCGACTCGTTTTTGCCAATTCACACTCGTGGGCAATACTTTTCCATCCTAGGAGCATAAATATCTATTTCCCGACGAGGGAGCAACCGAAAGTGGAACTATTCGTCGCCACGGAGTGAAAATTTCCACTATCGCTCAGATGTCAACATAAACAACATATCAACGTAACTAACATTCCACTAATCCACGACTTGTTGTTTTTCACAGGTTCAAGATTCATTTCCCCTGACAGAACAAGGAACCATAAACAGATCCAACCCCGAAAGGCACTACTTCATCAGGTAATGAGTCAGGACTACCAGATTACAGCCACTCTCAAACTTCAATCCAAACTAATTCGGTAATGCCTACTTTCAGGAAAGTTTACACCATTTTAACGTGCCAGCTCCTCTTCACGACGGGAATCACTCCATTATGTTTTCAGCATAATGGATCGCTCTCTTCACTTTGATCGATTACATCAATCTTTACTTTGAAGAAAATATGGGCATTTTCCTGCTCACAGCAGTGGTCATGATTATCAGAATAATCATAACTACTTTCTCCATCAAAAAATTGAGGGACATGGCTCCTCTGAACTACATAATCTGCTTCATATTCACTGTACCAGTAACGTTCTTTCATGCTGTCTTCTCCCTGTTGCTCCCGAACGTCGAGGTAAACTAGTTTTTAATACACTGAGAAAAATCTGGTGAAGGTAGAACTCCACTGTGTGGAGTTGTACGAACTCCGCGGAGTGGAATTCTCATTACACCAAAGTGGTGGACTGAGCGCTCCAAACTGGAAATTGGAGAAGCAACGTTGCCAAACGAGACCTGTCACGATTTGCAAGTTTGTAACCTCACATTTATCACATGTGCTGTGCAGTGATGTGTTATTGCTCCTGTAACCACAAAGAACAACAACAATAATAACACATCAGCACAACAACAATAATAACACACGCTCGATAAATGCGAGGTTACGAACTCGCAAATCATGACAGGTCTCGTTTGGCAACGTCGCTTCTCCAATTTCCAGTTTGGGGCGCTCAGTCCACCACTTTGGTGTAATGTGAACTCCACTCCGCGGAGTTAATACAACTCCACACGGTGGAGTTCTACGTCTACCACTTTTTTCTCAGTGTGTATGTCTAGACAGAACATAGGCGTTCCGGGCGTTGAAATGTCGTCTACTGAAGGTTAGATTAACGTGTAGAAAACCACAGCGTCTGCAAACCGTTAATGTACCCTTCTGAAGGCGTCATTTCAACGCTCGGATCAGCTATGTTCTGTCTGGGTAGTGTTAATGATTAATCACTGAAAAAAAGTCTTGCGGAATCGACCGGACTTCCTATCAAATTTGCAGGTTAAGACTTGGTATAATCACATGTCAAAAACATTGTGCCTTGTCTTGGGAAAATCACAGGACTGGCCAGAAACCGTCACAAGCCTACGAGATTGTTATGCTACAGTCTTAACAAGCATGGGGTTATAACATGAAAGTCCTGCATTGTTGACATGATAAGCTATTGAAAACTACAAAACCAAATCATGAGACGGCACTCAATGGAAGGACTGTGAATTCGACAAGACTTTTTTTCTCGTTATTATGGTGTTATTTTTTTATATTAATTTATCATCTTTATTAAAATTCTAAGAAGGTCCCCCTTCTGCTAGGAAATTTGAACCTGTTTTTTTCATGAAAAACCCAACAACCTTGGCATGAAAATACATTATTATTCTTAACTAAAAAAATATCTTCGAGTTTGTAAAATGTTAAGAGCAAGAGTCTGGAATGACGAAAGAATGTCGCCAATTCACCTTGCTCGAGTATCGTCAATTGAGCGAAATACCATCCGGTGTTTTAATGAACCGTCAGACCGACAAAATTTGCACATTTTTGCTCATGTGACGTCAATAACACTTTGAGCATAGCATTTAAATATGGTCACCGTCATTTTCAAAATTACATGAAGTGAAAAATCATTTAAAAAATCATAATAATTTAACCTTTAGAGGACGGGGTGTTTTTTGCCGACTTTTTTATTTTATATGATAGAAGTTTTTAGTATCAATAGGATGGTCGAAGAAAAATCCTACCCCCCCTCTTCCGAGCTAGTATTCTGGCTTCCCGTCCTCTGAAAGTTAGGGAATTACTGACGGAAATATTGTGTATAGCGCCATGTGTAAACAAATGTATAAGTGATAAGAACGTTGCACTACTTTATGAAAAATCCAATCCATTCAATTTCTATTCCAAAATTCTAACAGTTGTTTATCAATGCCACTACATTTTGTATACTAGACTGAGAAAACTAAGTGGTAAGAAATTATCATTTCAGTGGTAAAATCTTACTACTTGAAGTGGTGAAACCTTGAATGATATATTTATTAACATTTTGTTAGTAGGTTCTTATAAAAACGGATTAATTTTTAATGTTAATGAGTATTTAATTAAACAAATTAATTGTGAAGTAAATTCAAGCTATCTAAAACTATAATT
>JABFPB010000507.1:0-36954 GCA_022817645.1 Ceratoteleas bidentatus
TGATAAATAAATATTTCAAAGTATATCCACAGTATGGCGTTCAGTATAGCAATATTACTCAGATGTATGAAATGACTTACAGTAACATTTGTCTCATTGTAGACCATTCACTATATTTTCCATCGACTGCTCAGAAAATTGGCTATAGAATCGAAAGAAAAAAATCCTTCAATCCTCAGTAAATTAAGTGTTTCGACAGCTTAGGTGTCTACTTTCCAACGTAATTTATAAATCACCTTAACACTTATTGACTCTGCCATCAACCTTTTATAATTCGCGATTCCCGACGTATATCAGTCTGGAAAAACGTCTGATTTACGAGCGTCCAGTCATCCAGCATCGACAGATTTACAACCGCAGGATCGCGCCGTTGCTCGCGATAAATCGATACGCCGATTTCGCGCCGGAACAATTTGAGGTAGCTCCGGTCTGACGCAAGGTAAACAGCCGTGGAAAGGCGTCGAAAGGGCCGCGACTTGCAGCCCCCGCAACTAAATTACCATGTCATCGGGCATGACGCAAACGCCGGCCCCGTTTCTTAGGCTCTCATTTCGAGTGCTCCCGCGCGTCGGGGTCGTACGTGCACTCCGTGCAGCTTGTAACTTTGCGTGTAAAATATGCCCCGGCCGCGATAAATTGACGGCCGCTGATGCAGGGATTGCATTTCGTTGCTACGCAAAGTACCGATTTCCCACTCTTAAAAACTGTTTTGATTAAAAAATGTATTTTATCAAGGGGAGATTTCAAATATTGTGTAGATTATCAGCCTGTTTTTCGGACAGCCTGTTTTTCGAATTCCAAGACTCTAATCTTGGAATTCGAACCAGTCAATTCTACATATACTTAGCTTATAGCAAATATTTGTATTATATATTGTTTTTTCCAATGAATACATTACGACTTGGGAAAGATAGGGTTCCGTATCTCTCTGCCAAGTTCAATCTCTTGCCAGATTCAATGTCTCTTAGCCAATCAAATAACTCGAATATTATATAAATCGCGCAATCTATTAATTTATGCAGGGCAGCGAGTGCGATGGAAATCTTATTCAAATCGATCTGAATGTTATCATTTACATCTGTTCACGTCTTATCAAGACGCTTCAGTCGTAATAAACGCTTGTTTGCTAGGTAATAGATACTTAAAAAACATAAGTAACACGTGGAACTTCTGACCGAATTTTTTTTAAATTTCGAAAATTAGATATAATTTTTATTGTTATCCTAACTTGGCGGTTATGAAGACTATTTTTTATATTTATTTTTTAAAATAACGTTTCATCTATTACTATTCGCTTGAAACATAGATTTTTCTCCCCATCTGATCGTAAACAGCTTATGTTTATTAAATAAATGGCACAGTTGTAACATCAAAATATGTCACGTGTTATAACATACAATGACTTGAGTACTGTTTAAAAATTAATGATCAATATGTCACTGTGTCTCATATTTCAAGTCATTAGAAATGAAAAAACTATATTTAATATGAATCATTTGCTAACACCAACTAAACTGGTGTTACCAAATGGTCAACAAGATAGCAACCCTAACGGAGCATAAAGTTTGAAACGTTTCACGAACGTTCTCTAAACGTTTCATGTCCCATAAACGTTCTATGACGTTTATTGGACATTGAAACGTTCGAAACATTTATAAACGTTTAAAGAACGGTTTGCTCCGTTGGGAAATGATCCTCCGTTAGCGAATTTCTTAATTTGGTTATCCTAATTGTTATGTTCCGACCGAAATTCTGATGTGTGCAATAAACATTTCCCAAGCGTAGCGGTTATCTGTATTTCTTGTTTTTTCGTCGCGGAAAAAAGCGGAGCGAACTGACGGGCGTTCGGCAGCAAATTATGCTTTTATAGTTTAACAAAATCACAAGCTATAAAATTAATGACAATTCGTTATAATCGCTGGTGATATTCTGGGAGGAACAAATTTATATATGGTCGTTTACAATGGGCGTCGTATCCGAACCCGGCAGATAATGAATCATAATGAGCGCGCATGATTGTACGCAATCATAAACGATTATACCCAATTATGTAAAAAACATTTATCATCGGACGCAATTCCGAACGAATTGGACGACATAAAAGCAACTGCGCGCGGTTATGGATGAGGTTATACAATCGTTTATTGCACGAGAACGATTGGTCCGATAATTGTGGGATGCGCACTTTTGTCGTTTTTTATCACAGACGTTTTTGTTTAGAAAATGCTGCGCAAGCGAAACGTATGTATTATTGTCGTACAATATCGCACACTCGGGATGAAGTTTCAGGGGAAAATAAAACCGAAATTTATACTTCTCGAGCTAGTTAATTATTCGTGTCCGCCGTGTGATGTCGTTTTATAACTACTTACGAACATTTTATATTCCGCCTCGGAACTGTCGCGTCATAAAAAGTAGACGAATTTGCTTAAAGTTTTGAAAACGCTGTAAAATTTAATCTAGATAAAATTAAAGCATCGCCGTCGGCCCCGCTGGAACGTTGAGTGGCGCCTTTGATTAAGATTGCTATTAACGGCGAATGGAGCTCTTTGATCGAAAAGTGATATCTAGTGTCGTCAAACGCGCTTTATGGATTTTTGAAATAGGTTAAATGACAGTTAAATATACATCATCCTCGGTGACGAAAGGGGTCTTTATTGCGAGGCGTAATAAAGTGCGAGAATTTCTTTTATCGGGCCAGTTTAGTCGTGTTCATAAAAACTTTATTTCGCGAAATCATCGCTCGGCGATGGCGCGTTTATTTCGTTTGTTTCTCACGTAAACGGCCCCTTTCCCGGCCGATCGCGACGCAGTTATATCAAAATAACTCTCCCCGAACAAACTGCACAACAAAATCGCTCGCTCCCGTAACATTCCGTCAGAGAACGTAACCCGTTACGAAATCGCGCGGGTGCTGAAAAAGTGGCCCCGGCGATTCCTCTCCCACGAACAATCACTTTACATAACGTTCATCGCAATAATCGCGGAAGCGGTCGCATTGTCCGAGCCGAACTGCGCCAGCCGAACTTTCGCAGAGCCACTTGCATGACGGAACGGCATAAGTCAGCCCGACGATGTTGTAAAATAAATGTCGCGGGGCATTGGTCGTCGTAGATCACCGCCGGGAATTCCTCGATTCGTCGATCTGTGGCGCAAAAGCCGCGCCGCGGGTAAACAATAACTCGCTTTATTCGTTCCGATACGCAACGGGCACGGCGCGGTTCGCGCTCTCATAATTCTCGGCAAATGATATAAGGCCGTTGTTATACGGCCGAGTCTTGTAAAGTTGAGCGGGCGGCATCTGCCGCGGCAGCGCACACGCTACCCTCGTATTATGCCGCGGGATTTCGCATTACGGCGCGAAGCACGAGGGCCATAAGACAGGGAAACCGAGGCGGGATAAGGACGGCGCTACGCCAAGCGGAGGAGGGATCCGTGTTATGACTTTATAGCGGCGTGATATGCCGCGGGATATAAGAGCCAGTGCCACTGCACCGACGATTATGCCTCGACTTTCTTCGTTCCTTTGTCTTAGCGGGCGCTTTTTGTTGCCCAATTTATCGTTGTTAGAGGGTACTTGGCGCGGGCAATATACCGGGAACAGCATGTGAGAATCTACGCTTGTTTTAGAACTATTCCCACAGTCGACTGGCGTGGTCACTCTCGTGAACGAAATGTCGTTTTACGAACTTCCGATATGCGTAAAACTTTGGAGTTTACAGCGGGACCCGACGGAGTGTGGGTTTTGAGGGCAAATTTGGAGCTGGATAGGTTAGGGAAAATTATAAGGTGGAGATGTTTACCTGGATTTGTACACCTACGTGGTCTGTAAGGAGGAAATATATTCGGTGCAGACCAATTGTCGGGGTGTAATATAAGCCCACGAGTTTGAAGCATTGCGGTAGTTTTTATTGGATAGAAAACAAGACGAGGGAACAAAAGTTCCCTCGTCTTGTTTTCTTTTCGAGAAAGCAACCTGTCCATTAGAGGATGAACAAGTTACTTTCTTGAATATTCAACGGATCATTTAATGATCACAAAGTTTTCACAAGATGATCGTAAAAGTCTCAAAATCATAAAGTGATCACCACCCTTGTGATCACATTCTTATCATAAAGTGGTCATAATTATTTTTTATCGGGATTATATTTAATTCTCAGTTACCCCAAGTATTTTTTACATTATTTGTACCCTTATTTTTAACATACTTCACCCCACCAGGGACAAAAGAGAACAAGCCGACTTTGAAGTCAAATATCTCCGGGGGAAATGATTGCATTGATGAATTTTGAAAAAAAAACTCTCAGAGTCTGATCTTCAAAACACCAGAAATTAATTAACTTTAAAGCACCTTTGTACACCTTTGACCCTGCTGGGATAACTGAGGGTTAAATGAACCCGTATAATTTTGTATGAAATGTAAAATGTCAAAAGTAGTGGAATTTTACTTTTAACAAAGTTTGCTTGAAATCAGCTTTTCGTAAAAAATTACGAGATAATGCAGTAAAGTTGATTGAGCCGTACACTCGCGTAACGAGTACCACAGAAAAAAGTTGCATCTGGCGCCTCGAAACAACGACGCCGACCGAAACATTTGTAGCATTTCAGCGCGCGACGACTTCGTTTTTTTGCGCCCACTCACGATAATGAATAATAAGCACTTAAATGCGACGGCAATATCGCGACGATTGAAAGGTTGACATTACTTTGGTAACCGCACCTGCGAACTTAGGTAAATGTATTCTTCAATGGCAGCTGCATGATTGCGTATGCGCATGCGAATCTGTACAACTGACTGCAACTTTACGACAAAATTGCTTACCCTGACAAGTGTGAAATCTTGTATCTTTTCGTTTTCGGGACTCAAGTGCACTTGACTTTGCATGTCGCGAACGCTGAAAAAAGCGACCATCTTTCGACAAAATTGTGACGACATGCGGTAATCACGTAATTTGAGTCCTCCATGTTCCTATCAATCGCCCAATCAAACATGAGACACATTTTATAAAATGACTCGGAGACAATTTTTTAAAATTGACTCCGATTTTTTAAAGTTGTTACCTATACAATCGAATAGATACAATTGTATAGGTAACTTGAATATGTGTATCTACATATTTTATGTATTTTTAAAATCTTAGAAATTATCTAAATTTTAGAAAATTTTTTTTAATTTCATCCCGAAGACCCTATGAAATGTGACACAAATTATCGATATTATTTATCTGTATAAATTGCATAAACTGTATGAATTTAACACATTGTAATAATTTGCATGTTAATATTTTGCATGTTAATAATTCTATTTGTTTTCACATTTTTCCGTAAATCCTCCAACATCCATATATCATAAAAACATATGTTACAAGAACGACTATTGTTGGAGGTTATGAATAATACACCCTGGCTTCCCCTAGGAATACAATTTCTGAAAAAGTCTGAATACCTCTGAAAACCTCTGAAAAAACTCGGATAATCACTCTTCATGTTCTCAGCTCTTCCCATTTGTTAACGAATGTATTGTGTTGAAAATCTAAAAAATTCGAAAAAGCTCTCAAAATTAATTTCGTCAATTTTTCAGAGGTTGTCACAAATTTTATTTCCTGAAGGGTAGAATTTAATGAGAAAACAGTATTATTTTTATCCATTGATTTACGACAATCACGCTACAATAATCGCCAGAAAAGGTTCAGTTTCTATCAACGCATTTCAAACTATCACTTTCGTCCGTACCTCGACTAAAAACTTAGCCAGCGTTTGTCTAAACGCGTGTTCGACAATCGGCAGATACGCGGCGCCACTGCGCGTTCGACGCCTCGTGGGCGTGTATCTAATCTATAAAGGCGCCGCAATTGATTTTAATGTCGAGCATAAAGCGCGCGGGCTGTAAGTAAAGCCGTAAAGCTCTCGAACCGCGAGATCTTAACAGCGCCGTTCCTCTTGGCTCCCCTGCAATAGTTTCTCTCATACTGGTGCCTCCCCCTCGCGCGACTGCTTTCCGAAATTATCGCGCGCGGCGTTCGTTTTCGCGCGCCTCGTCCCGGCTGAAAATAAGTGACACCAAAGTAAATACACGCGGATTTAAGCGCCCGGGAATATTTACAACACCATAAAACCCCGCTTCCTTCAAAACGTCACTTTTTGCACGGCCAACTTGTCCTTTAATCCGCGACGATAAACGAACCGCAGGAATAGCCGGATTTATGAATGTGACACGTATTTTTACAATGTTTCCGAGCAAATTTACGATGTTGACATTTGTTGAATTAATGTCCAAGTTTTTCGCGGGACCGTCACTCAGTTATTCCGCGCGCCGTATTTTTAGGCGGACCGAGCGACCGAGCTTAAAATAAGAATCGCCGGATCGTGTTGCGTCTAAACAATCGGCCGATTGCGAATTAATTGTTGGGCTAATTAGGGACGAGGTGTTCCGTCGCGCTGTCCGAATATTTTATTCAGAGGATTATATTCGCGGTTCATCTCGGCGGAGGAGCTGATATTTAATAGCTCGTGCCGGATCGAGGCTGGGAAACTTTCCTCTCGGTATCGAATTAGTTATTGCAGCAATGATCGAGTTCTTTGCATATGCACGCTGCTTTCTCGAGCGCCGCGAAACTGTATTATTTTCGTCGGCTTTATATTTGGGTGTCCGTCAATAAATGCAATTAGTTTGAAAGGTTAAAAAGTGCAGAGCCCAATCGATAGATACGAGATTCGCGGAATTATATAAGCATAAAAGTCTGATTAAGTTATAAGTTGTTGATAATCTACCTGTTTATTTGATTTATAATGATTGAATTAGTTACGTTAATTATAACCAAGTGAAAATCTTTGATTCGTTTTAGCGGGATTAATGTGATTATCTGGTAATAAGATAAAATGTGGTTAATCAATTTAATTTATTAAATAAAAATAAATTGCAATGCGTTAGTTTGAGTAATTGAACGAAGAGGGAAATTGAACAAATCGGTAATTACTACTGTTTTTCGGTCGTAGAAGATTGACGTGCTGCACATTATTTTTAAACTAGTTTCAAATCAATGTTTATTCGTCTAAATAAATCTATCAACTTTTTCTGTCAACGAAACCTGAAAATAATTCTCGGTACCTTCTTCATCTTTAATTATTTTCTCGAATGAATATTTCATGCACACATTCTTACCGATGTATCGCCATAAACATTAATTTACCTCGCAAAATACAAAACTTACTCTGTCAGCTGGAATTAATTAAACGAGATTAAAAGGAACGTACCTTCGCGGTCTGTAAACTTCCACCATTACCTGCACGATTCTTTTTTTCTTTACTCAGCTCTCGATATCCCTCTTTAATCGGCTAGATCATTTTCGTATTTACTAATGAATCGCGATTATGCTAAAAATGACAGATACGAACTGATAAACGAAAACCTATCAGTGCTACAGCATTTTTTATCTTGTAATTATGATATTCCAACATATTTTTTATATTTGATTCAAGATATATTTACAAAATCAATTAATTTGCAAAACGTATATTAATTTCAAATGTGATTTTGTACTCATACGCTGGAGTACGAAATATTTATCTGAAAATTACAATATAACAATGACCTCCGAACAGATACTAATTAAGTTCTTTGCGACCGAAATTATCTTTCAATTTTCATCCGTTTCCATAAGCCGTTTTAACAGGGTATCGTACTCAAAATAATAAAATGCCCGAAAACACGTTTTCGCATCTTCGTGTCCAATAAACGAACGAAGTTTCCCGAATTGTGAGCCGATCAACGTTCGTGACGTGCGAGCCGTCGCAATTCATTCCTCGCAATTATTTTTCATTGCGAGCGACGTAATTGGGCCGGACGATCCGTCTCGGCGGTATTCAAATTATTCAGCCTTTCAGCGCTCGATCTCGCTCCCGAAATAATAACACGGCAACGTAATTGTCGATCAAATTAGGCCCGACGGACGTCAGGTATCTTACGCTGTGCAGGTCAGGCGTAATGCAGTGTAAAGTCTCGGATACTTTGTGTCCGCGCAAAACGCCTCTGAAAGGAGTTGAAATTTACGCTGCCCGAGATAATAGCGGTGCAGCCATTGTTCTTCTTAAGGTTCGCACTTACATTTATTTCACCGTTGTCATCGAAAACGCGAGTACCATTGTTTCGTTATTTCGAGTGAACAATTCTTTGTCCGAGCGAACACTTTTTCTGCGCGAATTTGTTAATGTCTTTCGCAATTTGCGTCAAAACACGCGTAAGTTCGATTGCAGAAAAAGTCGTACGAACGGTCGATAAATTCAGCCGGCTATTCAAATCAGCCGATTGCGCGCAATCAAATTCTTTCGATCGTTTATTACATCGGTTTTCGCACTACGGGCGTGCGAACGTGCATCGCTGCAATAAAACGCGGGAAAAAATTGCACTTACCTTCCAATTTGACGTCGCATTGAAACTGCGCAGCCGACGTGAATTATGCATCCTTGATTTACAAACTAACTTTAACTTGTAGCAAACGGTGGTAGGGTCACCAAAAACGACTATTTTTCTAATAAAAAATGTTCTATCTAGTGTCATCTAGATTGAACATTCGTCGTTTGGTGACTGATTATTAATATATGAGGATGGAAAAAATTGCCACTTGAAGCATATATATAACATAATAGTCTTCTTTTAATATAATATGAATTCATAATTGCAGTAGACAATAATATAATATAATGTGATATTGATGTCCATAATATAATATATATAATAATAGATATATTTATCTATATTCACATTGAGAGTTATTTACAATTTGTCTCGCTCGTTTAAGTAATGTACAATCGAATCTGTACGAACAATCGATTAAAATCTAATCGTATATTTATATTATCATTGTTACACCTAAACTCCTTTCCGTCGCTATCCATATTCACAACAAGTAGCTCCGCGCCTTGCCGATTATTTACAAAACATGGTTGTCGTCTATCCGTACGTTAATATATCCTCTAAAGAATGCACGAGCATCGATCGCCGTTTCATTATTTCCCGTTTTTTTCTTGTCCTTTAAAGTGCACAGACACCCACGTACGAGTCGACACACGCACACGGCCGAGACACACATTCTCACGCTCGTCGAGCTGCTTCTCTTGTTCTCCTCCCTCGTGTCATTTGTTCAATCCAAATTTCGCCGGTCGGTTTTGCCGCGACTGTTATCCTGCCGTTATCACAGATATAAATAAATGTATCTTTACAAAACAATGTACAATTTCCTTTTTGTTCCTCCGCGCGTCCACGGACAGATCCCCGTCGAAACGAAACGATTGAACCGCGGAAATGAACGCAATGACAGTCGTCGCAATGACCCTCGAGGACGGTTTGACTTTGCCGCGAAGCCAAATCATTATATACATGCCGTTGCAAAACGAAATTCCGCTGCCGAACGAACAAACGATAACAAACAGCCAACGTGTACGTCGAACGCAATCGTAGCCGGAAGACGTGAACCTGACAACGCAAGAGCCGAAATTTGGTGGGGATACCTCGCAGGATACAAAGTATGTTTATCATCGCTAAGTCTACCTATGATTTGCCTTTCGTCATTGGTGTGCCTGTAAACACGACGAGCGATATTTGCACGCACATCAATTTTTTTCGCGTTCATCAAGCGTTCAACAATGCGTAATCAAGCACCACGCAACGCCTCGCCATTCCGCTGGGTTGATCGTCACCACCGGTGTCATAACTGTTATAAAGCTGATCAAACATTGTCAACTACTCGTTACGACGCTACGTTAAGTTTTACGAATAAATTGGTAGGATATTAGAAAAAGTGTCTATCGTTAATCGTTGGGATCGACGTGCGCTGTTTTATAAAACTTATGAAACCGGTTCGCTGAGAGAGACAGGGAGAACGATAAATAGAAGGGGACGAAGAGACGGACAGAGTCCGCGAGACAGAGACAGGGAGACCTATTGACATCGAGCGTTAGAGCTGTCAAATGACGAACGTCGTAGCATCACGGACAATCCAAACCGCGTTCTCGTGACCTGACAGAGCTGATTATTGCACCACTTATGATACGTCTATGATAATCGGTTATGCTATTGTTTACGGGAATTGAGTCTAGTTAGCCGTCGCTACGCATCTACCGTTTAAGTGTCCTACGCGTGAAACTGTTACAACCTGTACTGTGTATGATACATGTGATTAGCGGGTGATTAACATGTCGTTCGTGTCAATGGAGTCGTCGAACTCGGTTTTGAATCGTCAGTGATCGGCCGATCGGCCCCCTAATTCCCGCGCGGAATGCAAACCGACGAATCGCGCGCTCGACGGCAAACTTGCTCGGCCGACTGTACACGTTCCCGCCGCAAAGTCCGGCCGAGGGCCGACGCTCGCCGCGCCGTTTTCTGGCCGGATAATTGGCGCCGACGCGGCCGAACCGCGGAAAAAATGCGGTAGCGCGACCGACGCGAACCGCTATCTTACATCGCATCCTATATTGCACTCGATCACCCCTTCGACGATTAAGTAGTGCCACTTTGCACGTTGCCCGCGTGACGAGAGGTACATTTACAGACGAGACTAAAGTAACCCGTATTGCAACAATCGTTTGCGTAGGTTTCGTCAACGTAAACCGAACGATCCGATTTTCGCCGATGTCGTATTCGATTAGTTACATTCGAGAAAATGTTGAGCTCAACCAATTATTCGGTGTGACTGACCAAGTTCGGCCAAATTAAAAGCCAGTTTGGCCAAAATCAATCAGTTTGGTCAAATTATTCAACGTAGTACTGATCTGCACAGTATTAGTTTAACTAAATATTCAGAAAACTGAGATAAATTTATTTATTTAAATTTAA
This sequence comes from Ceratoteleas bidentatus, assembly GCA_022817645.1. Lineage (NCBI taxonomy): Eukaryota > Metazoa > Arthropoda > Insecta > Hymenoptera > Scelionidae > Ceratoteleas > Ceratoteleas bidentatus. The sequence goes on from JABFPB010000507.1 coordinate 10,832, forward strand.
CGAAAATATCTAGGGGTTTGATAAAATTAATAAAAAGTTTGATTCACCACATTTACGAAGCATTTGGCCAAATAGCTCAATAGTAGCCACATTATGCAAGAATTTGGCCAAATGGAACAAAGGATGGACTGAATCAATAAAGCATTTGGCTATAATTAGTGAAGATAGTCTAGCAAAACAGCTATTTTAGAGCACAAATTGACCAGAAATACCCAACGGTTTAGTCAAACAAATAAAAAAGAATTATTATATTGACTAAAATTTATTGTAAAAATTTATATAAAAATAGTTACATAATAAAATTGCACATAAATTGTAACATATAACTACATTACATATTTTATCAACTTACAAGCATACATTTTTAGGCTTGATGGAGATCTTGAAGATCGAAACAACGCTAAAAATAAAATAAATTGTAGAAATAGAAACTTGTCTGTGTGCCGACGTAAATAAATTCCATACATGAAAATAATAATTATAAACAGACAACATTAACTTGATTTTAACATAAATTTAAAAAAAAATTGGCCAAATTGCTCACCATTAACCAATTAACTAAAAATCTGACCAAACAGCTGCATTAACCAAAATGTAATTGGTTCGGCTAAACAATGTTCAGTCACATTTCATCCTAACATTTCTTCAACGCAGAACTACGCCCTAGAAAATGATTTTTAACTACGCCCTAATGATTTTCAAAAACAGATTCTCCGCATTTCTCTCGTTAACACTTTTTAGAGTGTAACGAATCTCATGCGCCGATCGATCGGGAAACCGAACAACCGTCGCAGCTTTTGAAGGGCGAGTCAAAAGTCACTCGGTCCTCGTTTTGCGCCGGGAAAGTTGTCGACGAAAAGTGGCGTTCTCCCTCCGCCGATTGCGCTCCTTTGCGACTACCTGCGCGATTGTTCGCGACTCGCTGTGCTGGACCCTGTTGGCGCCGCAGTTTTGCCCGCGCATGCACACGCAAGTACGCATGCGCGTGTGTGCGTGCGCACGAATTCCGGCCTAAACTGCGGCGGGACGCTGCTCGACGGTGGCTTAGTCTGCAACACAAGGCAAAGCGAGGCATTGAGTTATTGGCGGCACCAATCGGCAAGTGCGAATCGAATCGCACGGGCTGCCGGACACTCGATTAGTGTAAATATAAACGCGGAATCAATAGCCGGGCGGCCGACCGATGATCGATGGAGCGATTCAAGGGGCGATGGCAATGAGTGCAGAGCGCGGTTTGTGGGGTTAATGGAATCGAGAGTTGTGAAAAAGACCTCATGCGAAGGAAAAGAGATTCGAGGAAGATGGAAGTGGAGTTTCTTGGCGAGGGCGTGAAGTTTTTGAGAAAGATGAAGGGGTTTAGAAGAAAATGTCCAGGAGGTAAAATTTTGCGGAGATTTAATGGAATCCAGGAGGAATTTGATAAAATCGTTAAAATGGGATATTGTAGATTATATTAAATAGTTTTATATTTTATATCTAAGACAAGCAATTTGATGTGTAGGACTTATCCCGAAGTATCGTGTGAATTCTGCGGGGTAATATGGAAGGAAAAATTGTACTGAGGCACACTTAATAATGTAATAAGGTTATATAAAAATAAGACACAACTGTATGAAATAAGACATTGATATGAATGAAATCGGAAAAGGTTGCCAAGTGATAGAAATCAATATGAGTACTGTCTACTTTCGCGGAAAATATAGTTTTATGAAAAAGGCAAATCTCTAATCCACATTCCACACTCAAATCCGCACTTACACACCGCTATAATAAATGTTTCCAAACTTTCTCAATGTAAACTCGATCTTAGAAACGTTCTCCATTTCCTCTCAATTCCGATACAAGTTACTTATCCCTAAAGGCTCGAACCATTCTTTCCAGCAGCGTAATAAACACGGACCCCTAAATAAGTCTTCGATTCAGTAACGACCGTTATTATCTTTCCCGAAACCGCGATCGTATTCCAGCGAAGGAGTTCGTCGGTGCTCGGAGCAAAAAGAGGAAGGACAAGGTTCTTTTAACTTGCGACGGTTGATTTCTCATCGCGTTTTCCGCGCGAATAAGCACTCCCGTCAACGGATTTTGAATGTGCATCGCGGGCTCGTGTCACTGACCCAGTATATGTTCACCAGCGACGAATTCATTTTCTCGGTTATTTACGCACCGTTCGATAGCCAAGTAGTTGACAGTCCGGCGTGATTACCGATCTCGCGAACCGGTTTTTAGTCCCAGAAAAGCCCGCAAGACCGCGCGCTGCCTCGCCGCAGTTCGTCTGGAAAACAGCCAGTCGTTTGCAGCGTCGCGCGCAGACCATTACACCGTTTTCTTGACTAATCCACCTTTCCTCCTCACCGATTGGTGCGCGCGATAATCGCTTTCTAACGAGCTCGACCGGCAGCTTCGTTGGCGCTCCGATTTTGCAAAATCGCGCGTCCCTTTTTGGAAATCGACGGATCGGCAACGCGAGCAAAAAAACCGTCCGTCCGCTTCATTATTTCGGAGAACGCGCTCCAGGTGTCGTTGTGCCTGCGACCGGTCGATAAACCATCGAAATTTCGTAACGTCGTCGTTTTGGCGATTCCAGATAACGTCGAATAGTTCGGCCATTAATTATTATGAACGAGTTCGTGATAGCGCGCGCGCGACTCCCAATCAATCACGGCGACGTGTTTAACATTATTCGGCGGGAAGACGCGTGACGAAATATCTTCAAGTTTGTCGCCACTTTTTGGTGCGTTTGATTGGCCGTATCATCAATCATATTGACGTGCTTGCGCAATCGCCCGACCACGAAATGCAATTTGTACAAAAGTTTGTGTTTATCCGATGAAACGCGACCGATAATTCATGCGTCGCTTAATATTCACGCGCGCGCATACATTAGCATGCTTTGCGCATAATTGAAAAGCGCCCGATTGTAAAGGCCAATCGTCGATCGCCGATCGACACGTATTGACATTTAACAATGGGCCCCGATTGATTCGCGTTGACGCGCCGGAGACTAATTGACTGCTTCGGGCCTTTCTATCGGTTTTACAGGCGAGATCTATTGCGACGATGCGCCGCTATGCGGATTCCATTATCTGCCTCCGCGGAATGCCGCGACAACAAATTGGTCGTGCGATACGATTACGCGCGGAAACCGGCATAAATTAACGCGAAAGGCCATAAAAAAGCGCCCGTCGCTTGCGCAAAGCGGACGCGCAAAAATGTCAGAGTTGTTGTCGCGAATAAATCCGACGAGACGTTTCAGGGTTTCGGGATGGTTTCAGGGTTTCTCGAAGGATTGGTTATTCGGAGACGAAGGACCAAACATCGATTCACAAGACAATGCATGCCATCATCATCCTGGTTCTTTTAAAAATGATATACTTTATGAAGATCATTTCAGGTATTGAAGCTGACAGGATCTAATGCCCCGATAGAACATAAATTGTACATATATAATATATGGATAATGTACGTATATTGTATGTATATATCTATTTTATGAATGAATGTCCATCTAACATATGAATAATATACATCGAGTTCTATCAGGGTGGTAATATCAAAGAAAATGAAAAACTAAACAATTAAAATTATGAGAAAAACCGTTGAAAATGATTGAACCGTTGATAAGCGATTTTTGTGACAAAATTTATGCGGTGTTAAGCATGATACATGAATATTGCATTTAACACTTCTCATTCTTTCATCTCAGTCCGCATTTATCAATTCATCATTATTTCACAGAAGACGTAAAACCTTTTCAGTATCATGTTGTTGTAATACAATGTTATCGTCATCCTCATGATTTTCTTATTTAATGAAATTGTTTCACTTCATCCTTTTTACCAGCTCCCGAACAGCAACTCGCAGAATCGTCAGTTAAGAGACACGAGAGTCTGTGCAGTGTGACATTTGAAAGCATCGCAGCTTTATGTAATGCGTTATCCCGCGAAGCCCAGCGGTTTCCCAAGCTGCACGATCCCGTGGCACGGAGCGCAAGTCGTTATCCAATCGACACAAAGGAAACTCTCGTGTAATCGATTAGCATACGATTTCGGATCCGACAAATCATCCGAATGCGGGCTTAATTTAATTATCCCGCGATATTTACACACACGCTCACACACAAAGAACCAAGATGACTGATAATGACGGCTCATTAATAAAGCAGGCCCCTCGCGGTGTCCGGTTATTTTCGGTGCCCGGTGCTGGTAGCGAAACGAGGTGCTAATATATGATCCTCGGCGGTTTCGGGCGTCGAGTGTGAATTCTTTGTTGGCCGTGCCGTGTGAGTTGTGCCGCGCGATAGCGGCGCGGCCAAAGCGGCTGAAAATTTCGGGACAAAAAATGTCGTGCGAGGTGAAAGTGTGCCGCGTCTCTATGCTTATGCAGAAAGCCGCGCGGAGATTTATTAAGAGCGCTCGGTGAGAACGCTTCGCGTGCGCCGGTCATCGGCAACTGCGGAATTATGGTAATGCACTTCTCGGAAGCGGCGCGCGGCCGAATTGGAGCTCGCGGTAAAAAAGACCCGATCGTCGCGGACGGCCGCGCGACTCGGTGAAATAAAGATCGCGAAAAAAAATGCCCCGGCGAAACGGCCGCCCGGGCGATTAAAAGTCCGCGCGGCTAATTGGCAATTACCGCGGGCGTCGAGGAAGACTTTTTTCGCCTACCAGGTAGCTCGGGCTTCCACTCGTATTGTGTTCGTCTACCTGCTTGACTGGATGCTGGATGCCCGCCGGACCGAGAGATCAACGAGTCGGGTTTGTGCATACGTAAGCCTTGACTTGGTGGACCGGTAACCACAACGACGACACCGGAGAGGAGAGATGAGAGGAGAAGAGGTGACGCGAGAGGTGTCGACAGCGCAAACTAGTTTATTTGGGACTCGGCTATAAATTAGGATCAGATCGCCGAAGGATAAGGGATCCCGCTAACACCCGGGTATACCCCAAAGACGCGTCGAAAACTTCAGAGACACACATGCAACTTGTGGTCGTCTCGCTCTGGCACGAGGCGTTGGAGTGAGAGTATGTCGAGAAGGTCCGTCGAAAGGAGGACAACCGGGAGTATCGGGTGAAGGCGACAGAGCCAGGAGATGATAGACAGTTTGGGACTGCCGAAGGCTCGGATCTATCGTGAACTGTGATGCGGTTCGAAAATGAATTCTGATAGAGCCAACGCCTTTTTGGCGGCTGCTCGGGGGCTGGCTGTCGCGACGCGTTTTCATCACGCTGGCGAAAGCGGGGAATTAAAAAGGAATTCGTTTCAGTCGTCGCGGAATGAAAAGGGCCGCCGCCGAGTCAAATATTGGATAATTTAAGCGTCGCGCCCACTTTGATTGCTTGGTTTAATTCTTTGCTGGCTTAATTTGAACGGAGGTGGGCCGGCGTTAGGGGACACTAATTGGAGGGTTCAGTATTGGAGGGGAGGCGGGCCGGTGGATGAGTTGATAAGACTGATCAATTATTTTGACTGCGGCCCGCGATTGCTTGGGAAATGAATTTTCGAGATTAGTTGGCATTTTCGTAAGAGGCGAGGATTACAAAAGGGATTCGAATGAGTGGATCGGGTACGAGGAGTCAAGGTGTGCCCGAGTAGCAGGGATAGAGAATAAGGAACGATAAAAAGAGGCAAAAGCAAAAGAGATTTAAAAGACAGAGAAACAGCAAATAAAACCGAGAGAATTAGAAGGCGCAGTCGATAAGGGCGCGAGAAGGATGGAGACGAGTTGTAGAATGAGACGCGACGCGGAGAGAGAGGAGGCGAGCCACTGGTGATTCCATTCACTGATTGAAATCTCTGTCCATTTGTTACTGTCAAGAAGGTGGCGATAGTTTCTCTTTCTCGCTCTTCTTCTCCGTTCGCAGACTACCCACACGCTACTCAATACCAAGTGCCATTATTATTTCGACGCGGGCACACGGACTAACGACCAATCAACTCATCCGGATATTAATTCCTTATCGATTGTTCTAAGGTGTCCGTTCGACTTCGAAAACGAGAGAGCCGTAAACCCTGTCTGCCCCGACCGATCGTCGACCATGACTGATCGTGGTCGGATAACAGTTTACCGTTGTTTGAATCAGCCTACCTTTCAAGGAATCTACGGCTTTTTTCTGCGCAGCAAACTCTCGCTATATTCGCGGACCGAACGCACCCATTTCAATCGACGTGTAACGATCAACAAACTTTGCGTAATCAACTCACCTACGACACCTTCGCAACGTTCAGAACAATTTTTCTAGACCGGAGAAACGAAACCGCTGCCCATCGTCTGAGACCTGCAAATACAAAACCATGCATCAGTACTTTTATTCAACCGAAACTATCTCCTGAATAACTTCCAAAACTAATTCCAAAAACGCCTACCCTTTATAAAACGGCTTAAACGCAGTGGTGGCTTCCGACGGTGGCAGGCTGGCAGTAGTCTGGTGCGGGTGCAGGATCGAGTTCTGCGACACTGGCGAGAAGTCTTTGTGCGGCGAGTTTTGCAGTCGCGAGCTGAAGGAAGAGCCGCTACTAGCGGAGCCGGAACTCGTCGAGAGGTAGCCGGAACTGTGATTCGAGCCATAATGGTTGACGTTGTTGGTGCTGCCGTTGGAGTTATTGCCGTTGCCACCAGGGCAGTACCCAGCCGGAGGGCCCTGGATCACGCCGTTCGGGGTCGCCACCTTCATGTTGGGTGGCGTTTGGGGTGGCGTGTCCGTTCCAACTTCGGGAAACCCCGTCGCCGCCGAGGACGAGGCACTGGACGTCGAGCCCGACGATGAGTTTGGGTTATAGTGTAATTGCCCGCCAGACGACGACGACAGGAAACCACCGTATCTGGCGCTAGCGTTAGAGTACGGTGCGGTGGCTGCTGAAGATGGACTCATCGACGCAGACGAAGGTAGGGCAAAGGAACTGAGGCCACCGGACCCTGCTACTCCGCCCACCGCACCCCCGGAACTCAGCCAGGGTTGCTGTGAGTGATGGTGTGGTTGACTAGCTGAATGATGCTGCTGTTGAACGTAGTGCTGCTGTTGCTGCTGCTGGTGGTGCAGATGATATTGCTGATGGTGCGGGTGAGATGGAGGCGGGGGTGTCTTACATGCCGCTGTGTCCGCCAGGGACCAGATTTTAGGCTTCGATGCCGGGATGGGAACCCCCCCGGCAGTGCAGTCGGCCTTAATCCCCTCCTCCTTCAGGTGGTCCTCGGCGCCGTAGCCTTGGTGGTGGTGATGGTGCATGCCATGGTGAAAGGGATGCTCGGCTCGGCGTGGGTCGTCCTCGAGGTCCAAGTCGTCCTCGTCGTCGAGGTCCTTATCATGTTGGATATGTTCAGCTTTGACGTGCCTCATTGGTTCTGAAAGAAGGTTAGAAGTGTTAGTTTCGCTACTGCTCTTAATGGGATAGTTAGGGAACATATGTACAATTGGGTGAGGTCGAAAAGATTCCGGCGAACACGTCAATGAAATGGCTCTGACACGTATCTCGCGTGATCTCGTTAATTATTTGAAATGCATCGAGGGTGCATTAGCGTTTCGCTGCCGGCGATATTGGCATTAATGGTTTATAGTCCCTAGTGTGAAAGCGAGCCCCGGGATGCGTGTCATTGCGGGGTTTCAATACGTCGAGGGTCGTTTGAAAAAGCGAGAAACGAAGACGAAGACGAAAATATAGCGAAAAAAGCGACCGCCCTTCCTCGGCGTAGCCGTAAGGGACGCTGCGAAAAAAGGGAGCGACGTCTGCAACCACTTTAGGGCGCGAGAGATTTTGGCTATTCTCCAGTGGCCTACGTCTATCCGTCTTCCTCCCACGCCAGCGTATCCTTTAGTCTGGCTCAGAGTGTCCTTCTCCGTCCCTGTGCCTTTATCTCTATCAGCACTCTAGTATCATTCAGTCTGCCGTCGAGCTAGCCGGCCGAGTCAGCCAGCCAGCCAACCAGTCAGTTAGGGGTGAGAATTTCATTAAGAGGTCCGAATGAGTTGGCAGAGGGTTATACTTGATGGGTCGTCAAGTGATAATTCCCGAGTTAGAGGGGTCTAGCACTACGCCGGGGTCGAGCGAGACACACGCCAAGGCGACGCCGATTGATTCGACAGAGAAGAGAAACAATTCGGGATAAATGGAAGTTTGGATTAAGGGCGTGCACGCGGACCCTCTTATAAAGAGAACCTTATGGGCCAACTAAATAGATACTACTGTTGAGTCCACAAGTGGCTCTTTAACTTACGACCCCTGGCGTCAGTCATTAATTTCATGATTCCACATCAAATGACAACTTTAAAATGCAAATTTTTATCTCTGGCGATGACCTTCGTTACGTGTTTATCTTTTCAATTCCGACTACGATTTTCCGCGATATCGTCGAGTAGACAATATGTAATCAAAATCAATGAATCTGACTGCGAATCTTTCAACGAAATTCGCATTCAGTACCAGGTGGATGGTAAATGTGAAAGTGGCAGTCGAACGACATTGCGGGACGTGTGGTGGGGTAATGGTGGCCATACGAGGGTCCATACCATTCGTCTCACTGCGGGCACCGATACATCACCGTACTTCGAATCAGTGCCAGTATCTGAACGTATATAGACCCGTGTGGATAGAGCCGAGTGTATATTGGTCCTACGGATGGCTACTCAAACCCAGCCGCACCCTACGGCGTAGCGACGCACACAGGCGAAGACCGGACGTTGTGTGCGAACTCGCTCACTCACGAACGGAGCTGGCGATACACACCCCGCACACCTCCACGTCGTCTACCGGGGGACCAAAGCGAAGGCGATTAATCTCTTCGCGCGGCAACCCGCAACCCGTCACTGTGTTTATCCACACGTAGAGCATTATGTCCGCCCGCGCGATATAGACGTCGCCCGCGAATATTCATCGACGGTCTCGTTTACTCCGCGTTTCCGGATGTTCAATCGACTTCTACCGATACAAAGATTAGGACAAATCTGGACTATGAAGTTTTAACGGATTGTGTAACCACCTGAGATCCTTACGCAGATCCGATTCACTGGAAGTTACTTGAAGCTGGTCAAGATTGGAAGGCCCTATTGTAAAAAGAATACACGACTTCAGGATGTCGATAACTGGGAGTTCTTGGGAACCTTTACGGATGATAGGTCGTGAACTTACCATTGTCATCGAGTCCCCTTCTGGCTTCGTCTCCAACCCTGTCACTCCGATTGTCGCTCGCGATTTCGTCCTTGTCCTTGTTGTCCTCGGAGTCACTGAGGACTGCATCGTCGTCGTCGTCCGTCTTGTTCTTGGGCTCCCACGTCATCTTGTTCTCCTTTTTCAGGCGCCGCCTGGCGTTAGCAAACCAGGTGGACACTTGCGTCAGCGTCATTTTCGTAATGATTGCTAACATGATCTTCTCGCCCTTGGTAGGGTACGGGTTCTTCTTGTGCTCGTTCAACCATGCTTTGAGCGTGGCCGTAGATTCCCTAGTGGCGTTTTTCCGCCTCGCCGCCAGATCGTACCCCGCGCCGTACCTGAAACAATGGAAAAAGTATCTTACCGACGGTTCGTTTGGACAGAATTTGCATACAAAAAGTCTATCGGCTGCGCCTTTTCCGCATCCCTAGCTTTTCTCCCCAACGTCAATTTCCGTCGATGGAAAGGAAGTATACACACACGAAGGGGAGCCCAGGCTAACGATGCGGTGATGCCATTATATCCTCCCAACACACTCGGCAGTGATGGCAAATTTCATTGGCGCCAGATTGGCTCCGATTCGCAACAACCAAGCTATCTAATGACTCGCGTCATTTGATGAAAACAACGGCGTTTCAGCACAACGAAATCGTCGCTTTTTCACGCATTGTATGCCGCGCGCTGCCACGGCCAATCGATATACACAATATTATCCGTTGCAAATGGAGCCCTTCGCATTGTGTTTTCGCCTCGTAGCCAAGACGATTTCCCGAGAACTCAAATCGACCCGCAACTGCGGAGATTGCCAATGAACCGGCTGAAAAGGGAAAGAAGAAAAACACGAGCTGTTACGGCGGCGGACGGAGGAGCGTTACGGGTAAGAGTTCGCGTCTGTAATGGTTGGCGCGGCGTTGCGGGTGGCGAAATGATTTTACCCTCTATTAAACTCCCCTCAAACAAGGGAAAGGCGGCCTCCGCGTTTCCTCCGTCAGTGAAACGGCAAGACTAACTCGATTGGTATAAAAAATCCGCGATTCGTTTCCGTATTGGACTAGCCGACGGTCATCATCTCGACTAAGGAGTTCGACGCAATCGTAACCCCCAGCCATGAATTTATGGGGTCGGAAAAAACGCCACTCCCGTTCAAGACACTCGAGAACGAGAATATAATCTCCACCTTTAATCAACGAGATTATAAGGGTTGCTTCTTTGAGCTATGCAACAGGTCGGACTAGGCGACTGGGAGGAGTGGTGGCGCCACGATGAGCTACGTCGCGGCCGCAACTTTTCATAACGACAAATGCATATCGGGGCGAAGTTTCGAGGCGCAATTGGCGACAAAGTGGGACCGTCGAGTGGCGCGTATCTGCATCGGACGGATACCGACCGAGGTAATATAACGATATGGATATTGCGGAGGGCGGAAGGCAATAGCGAGCGGCAGCACTCGAGTTGCTCATTAGGGGCTTTGCGTATGGCGGCGTCAACCTCGAAAGGTTAACCAATATTGGCAGAACGCGCGTAATTACGTCGCCCGTATATGCACAGCGGTGCAATAGTTGCATGGGCCGGAAATGCATGCGTCGCTCGGCTGGCGGCCCACGCCAGCGCGCCCAATCCAATAGTCGAATCCGATACCCGGAATGGCAGCACGCGCATCCGCATTATACACTACGCGTCCTGCTCATTTCGCGAAACAAGACCCATCGAGCCGCATTAATTCGACGAGCTTCGGCCGCCATCGCTCCGGCCCGAGACAATCCCTTGCTCGTCTCGCAGACGCCAAATTTACACGCTGCGACGATGGCAAATGTGACGCCCGTTCCCACTAAGTTTCACGCTGGATGCGTTCCCTCCTACGAGCCAATTGTCTGCCGCCGGGTTGCACGTTTCCAGCGCACGGGCGCTAGTCGCCGGGAGATATTGATTCGGATTAGTTGGGTTTCGAATGTTAAGCAGTTGGGTGGTGAATTGAAAATGGGTGTTTTAGGATTGCGGTGGTTTTCAGAGGAAGATTTTGGTTGTAAAGTTCCAGGCTCTTTTTCAGGAGGGGGGACGTTAAAATAATAGTCTAGAGGTAGAATCTAGAGAGGAACAATAATGAATTATGCACTCCTAAGTATTAGGTTTGTGATAACAATATGATACTGCAAATTTAAATTAATTAATGTTGCAAGGACCAGTCAACCCTAAAAGCTTACATACTAGTCAAACCGAACAGTACTGAAAGTTCAAAGGACGATTTGGGTTGTGACAGTACTTGTGACAACTTCTAAAAAACAGCCTTCGGGGTTAATTAATCAAAATAATTGCTACGTCCTGTGTAATACGTCGGAAAAAGATTTTGTTATTTCTTCAACAATTTGTTGATGATAATAAAACATTTTTTTAATTGATTAATTACTTTTTATCTTTACGATTGTATATATTGTAACGTGTTTTTGAGCTGTAGTTGCAACTAAACCGATTCTAGAGCGATTAGATGCAAAAGATATATTCTTATTATAATATTTTCTCTTGAAGCAGCAAATCCAACAATCGACTTAAGTACCCATGGCGCAGTACATGGAATATCAGTACATGGGTCAACTATAAGATTTGTCGCTTCCATATATGTGGTTCCTATAGCATGGAATATTGGGCCATAAGTTAGTCCATGCGAAACGTGTCATTTCGTTATTGTTTGTTCGCGTTGCAAGACTAAAACTAACTTAAATATTTTTTTCCTTTTTTAATTAACTCAGTAATTTTAACTTGTTACAATTTGACACATATTACACTTTTATACTTTTAATGATGAAAAAGTTTAGTTCGTTTAATAAAGAAGGCATTATTCAGATATTTATTTCGCTTACAAGGTTTGTTACAGGATGTTATCCTCTCACCATTACTCGATTGTTTTCAAATTGCTCCAAATCTGGCAATAGCAACTGCTATCATTCCATATTAATATCCAATCACCCTAATCACCAATATTATTTCTCGGAAAATACTAATACCACTTCGACTACTCTACCCCTATCTCTCCACCCATAATTACCCAAAGAAACCTCTCTTCCCATCACCACCACCACTCTCGCGCTCTACCAACAAAGAAGCGATCCGAAAAACCAGCCCCTCTCACTCCAATGCATACAAATCCCCCTCTTCAACGTCGCCCAAAAAAGCCTCGACATCGCTCCGCAACGCGACTCGGTTTCACCTACACCCGTCATCCTTCAGATGGCGCCAATTTACGCGTCTGCGAGCGGCGCGCAATCCATATCCCGATGCCCCTCCCGGCGGCGTCGCCGTTTGATTCGCGCGATTCCGCTTAAGGCAGGCTGCTTTTTCGTCGGAAATCGGCGGAATCCGCGCGTCGGAACGCGAAATATTTTTCCGCAATGTCGGGTCTCAGCTTTTCACCGCGCGGCCGATCTTCTTTGCCATCCATTACGCGCGGACGCTCAACGAGAAAAATGAGCGGGAAACCGGTTCGCGCGCGACCGCAAAACAAAAAGCCACGACGCCGGGGCTATTATCGCGATGCGACGTCGTGCTCGGGCTCGAAAAACTGGCGACTCCCTTTCCGAGTCAAAATTGAGTTAGTACCGTCTCGCGACCCCGCGGGCCCCCTTTCTTGCGCCGCGCGACGTCGCCAATCATTGCCCGCGAGATGACGAGATCAATTACGCCCGGAAAGGCACTCGGCCATCGCGGGATGGACGCTTTCCGGCGCATTGTCAGCGCCGACTGTAAACGACTGTTCGCGATTAAGTCCGCGGGTTATCGCGCGGCGGACAAACTGGTTATTAAATTAAGTCGAGTTACACGGCGACTTAATGTGATTAAAGGTGAAATTAAAAAGTGATTTACGGCGTGCGCAATTGAAAAGAACAAAAGGTGCGTGCGGGTAACGCGACTGCCGCGCAATTTGTCATAATTATTGACTGCGCCATCGGGCGGCGGTTTATGTTAAATACGCCGCGCGTTTATGTCGTTGCCCCATGAAAAATGGCGATCACAAAGGCCCGATTAAAGCCGAGAGGCTGTCTCTCTCAGCGAATTGAGACGTGCATTTCATTAGGCCGAGGCAATTATAAATCCGCCGGGCGATCGAAAAGTGTTAACGATGGCGTGCGTTGCGCTATCGCGAATATTCCATGTTAATTTCTATATCTACAACCTCTCCCCGGAGCTATCGGGCGAGATATATTGCGTCCGCTCGTGAAACTCGAAAAACTCATTATAATTTGTAATACATCGAACATTTGCCGTAAGAAGCCAATTAATCTTGGTAAACGCGAGGCATTTTTCACTTCCGCCGGGCGCTATCGGCGAATGCTAATTTCCCACTTTCCGAAACCCGACGAAAAATCGGCGTTAAATTGCGACTCGGAAATTCCGACTGCGCCCCGGTGTCCGGCCTTTTTATAATTGCCAGTTATAATTATCGACCGACAAAACGCCGCGTTATTGAGCCGTCGCCTTTATCGGTCGGCCTTATTTTGCGGCCGCGCAGAATGTCCCGCGATAACGCAATAACGGGATAACACGATTCTCGAGCGCCATCGCGAGTCGAGGGCGAGAAGTGGCGGTTTTTCGCCCGCTCGCATTTGCCGGGCGAATTCGATTTCGAGGCGTGACGCGACACAAAGAAAAGGAGGCCGCGCGAAAAAACGGGTCGCGAATAAAAACGTGATTTATATAACGCGTGATACGTGCGATGTTGATTAACGCGCGGAATCGGCCGGCAAAAAGCCAACGTTTCAGACCCCGCGATGCAAATGCGACGAACACCGCCAGGGTCAAAGCATTTCATTGACACGTATTAAGCGCCGATCATTTTCCGTCGCAAATTGTCGCGACTTAATTAGCCGACGAATCGTTCTGGGAGCATGCATTATTTATGGCGACACGTTAATTTTGATTTGCGATAAAGGACGGATTTGCATCGGAAAAAACGGTGGAAGGGGAAATGGAACGCGAAGCACGATTGAAATAAGTTTACAATTTTGTTTTAATGAAGAGTAAAAAATTACCCAGTTCCGCACGGTTAAAAGTCGATATTTTTCTTGCCACAATCGAGGGTAATAATGACCCATTTTCCGCCCGAGTTAGCTAAAATCATTATTAACCTTAATAAATAATGTCCTACTCTCAGTTAAGATACCTATAACGTTTTTCTTCCTCGAATGGGGAAAATGAATAAATAGTTTGGCTGAAAGAGGGAAATGATTTCTCGGATGAAAAAGGGCGTTTTATGAAGGCGTCTGCCGCCAGAGAGTGTCTTTTCGGAAGTCGACTGGGGTGGCGTTGCCCATTTTTCACGGCGCGACTCTTTTTCGGAATTCAGCGCAGGAGCGTCGTACATTCCCATACGCGGATAAGGGACGCCGCCGGGATGGCCGTGGGGGCGGCTCGGCGACGGGAGAAAAGTGAAAAGGGTACCGTCACGGACGGATAGGAGGGTTTCGTGAGCGCGCGAAGGGGTTTCGTGAGAGATGGCGCCTTTATTGAATAGCCTCGAGTGTTACAGCGACGCCGCGCAAAATACAAGTCGACCCTCCCGGACACTCGCGAAGGGTTAGACCGTAATGCCGGTCGATTTACGAGGACCACGCTTAGTGAGAAAAATTATAATGCCGGTTCGTCGTCACCTTTCGAGGGTTTATTTAAAAATGGCAAGCGAAAAAAGGGAAAAGGCTCGGTCATTCATTACACGCAATACGACGTGTTTCTACCCAGAGACAAAATTATACATAGGCCATATTTAGAAAACATATATTTCCATATATGGTCCATATATGTCACGTATATTGAAATGTGTAGAATGTACATGTTAGCATGTACGTTCATTTAAACCACACATGTGCACATTTTATAAGTCTGCAATATCCGATTTTGCTCGTACGGAACTTCTTGTCGGATCAATTTCTTTTAGCGGATTGTTTCGGGAATGGAAATTTGGCGAGTGGATATCGTTTGTTTTCGAAAATAGAGGCCGACGGGCGACGTGCCGTGGTTGAAAAAGAGCGCTGAAATAAAAAAGTGTGCGCGGTGGAATACACTTCGCCGTGTGGGGGAAGGTGTTGGCGGTTCTGAAAGTCATATTCACCTACGTCCACCCACGTCCTCTGGCGAACTTTTTTATCCCCTCGGCGTAAAACAATGGCGGGCCCCGTCGCGTAGGGTTATACATTCCTATGCGAATGCACGTGTACGCAAATATAAAGACAAACCGTCACGACTGAAAAGCACATACGCAACGCAAAATAACGAGTACGTCGGACAATGTTACTTCTACTGGCATTGTCGGTTTACAATGTAAAATAAATTTGAGATCGCGGGATCAAGACGGTCTGCGAAATTCCGCAATTCGTTCGATATTCTTTGGGGGGATTTATGATTGAGCACACATGTTGTATTACAACGATTTGTTAACTGAATAAAGCAAGTAATAGTAACAGAAAAAATAAAATGTTGAGCGCATTATTAAAAAATCAAATGAATTTCTTGTAGAGAAGGTGGTGAAAACAACTGGTGTAATGTGCTTTATTTGTGAGCTTCGCGTATTGATCAATTTGGATTTTTTTAGAAACGTTGTGAATAAATAAATAAACGGTTATTCTTAAAGCAATCATATTTTAGTTTAATAAAGAAGTATATATATTTAGTGAGCTGTACATGTTTCAAGGGGCGCAAACAATTACATGAATAATGTTTAATTAAGAGTAATATATTTTATTCAATCGTTATATGAATAACTACAATTTATTTAGAGTTTTAATAACCTGGAAATATTTTCCTAAAAATAAATTAGCAATATAAATTAATAGCGCAACATCGAATCGATAAAAAGTGGCGCTTAATTGATATTAGACACGTGTTATATGCGACAATTTGTAAGGAACACTTCGCTCATTGTATTTTTAGAATGAAATGAAATCCCCAAAAAATGTTATTGTCATTTTCTTCTTTAATCCTTTGTATTATTCTGTGCTATGTTGCAATGTTTCTGTCTATTACATCTATATTTAATACACTCGAAAAGTCGTACAAGCGCTTTTTCCTTGTTACATATTTGTTAAACATAATTGAAACTTGATACTTACACATCCGATCCAACGTGTAAGTATTTTCAGTTAAAAAATAATCGTTACAATAATCGTTCGACAACAACTGACCGTAATTTGACACTTCAAACTAAAAAAAGATTGTTAACAACTCAAATCCAATTTTTCAGCACTTAGTCTCCCTGCTGCCCTACTTATGAAATCCTCCTACACGAGGGAAATGTAGTACTCTCCTGTGATCTAACTTTGCGTTAAACGAATAAAGATTTTATAATATGAAAATGTTCTGTTTTAGTTGATTAACTAATTCAAAATAAGATAAATTAATAATAAAATTTGAATGAATATGAATGTTGAACTCGCCATAATGATAATGGAAAAATAATTCCATCAATTCTAAGAAAATATCAATTCGAGTTAACAATCTAAAAGATAAACGTGTAAACTTTCGATAAACTCAGATTGATTCTATCAGTATGTATCAATTCTATCGACACTGTTTTCCCCTCTTCTTTAGCTTATTATTTTTCTCACTTTCATCGTTGTCCCCCCCCCCCCAAAAGTCTGATTTATAAAAACGTTTACACTGTCAAAAAAGGGATACGGCAAGTGCTTGAGAAGCAAACACTCAACGGAGGAAAGTGTTTAAACTCTGACTGTGTTCCAAACCCTACATGGTATAACCCTACCCATTTCAAACACCACAAAGTATTCCAAAACTCCCACTGTAAACTGTTTTGAAGTTACACCTTTTTTTCGTACTGTCCATCTCAATCTTTCACCCGACATCTTCATCCTTCATCACCCACTCGACTCAATTACCCATGTCCCAAAATCCCCTCCCAATTCTCCAGCGGATTACAAAGAAATCCCGAAGCGTAATAATCGTCCGCAAGTCGAGCGGACGGTCTCCTCGTCAAACTCATCGAGGCACCTGTGGGAGCCGGACGCAGACGGACGCGACCACGACGCCACCACTTGGCTCCTTCGCGCGCGACAAAGACGCCGCGCGGGCCTCGGAGGAAGCCAATCAATAAACTCACTCGCCGGCTCTGCCACGGCGAGGGACCCACTACCATCGCCGCGCCACCACCGCCGCATATCCTCCTGCACTTGCAGAGCATAATCTAGCTGAGCTAGGAGTCTCCCATTATGTACGCCCACCGGCGACCCTAGACCAGCAACAGCCATTTTGTAACCGTTCGTCTTTGATGTGTTCGCAGCGATAGCGCGCGATCGCGATTAAGCCCTTCGACACGGCGAGGCGAAAAGACACGCGAGGGGCTCCCCGCCGGAATATCGAGCCGGGATGATCTCTATCGGCCGACTAATCCTTATCAGCAAGTTAATATGCGCCGCTGGCATCGTAATGGCGCGTATCGCGATCCGCATGGCGGAACAACGAGTCATGACGGGGGTTAGTGCCTGTCCGTTGCGGGTAGATGGCGCCAGTGACGGGTGGGTAAGATACGTTAGGACTATCGAGGGGAGCCGGGGTGGGACTGGACAGGAAATTTTAGGTGAGAGTCGCATAAGGGTATGGTTATACCATTGTGTCTGTGGCAAGGATTATCGTAGAATTGGAATGATGTCTTTCCCAGTTAAAAATTCCATTAGACACCATTAGATATATGAAAAAACTCCGGTATAAGAACCATCAAAGAAGTTTTTTCATGTGGATGTACGATTACACGTCAGTACCCCTGACAGAAATATGTCAAATTGATGTCCTATCAGGGAGGTCCAATTGTATCATATACAGTCGGACCTCCGAATATCGGCCATATGCATCTCTGTCCCTCTTATGCTGCTCTAATGCAAAACAAGAGATAGAAGATGGCCACTATTCGGAGGTCCATTGTAGATATAATTAGAACCAGTCGTAATGATATCTACACTTTTTTAATTGGGTATTGATCATGGGAGTTACTCTCTTTTAAACTTATTGGAATATCAATTGTTCCAGACGTATTGGAACAGTTGATTATATGCATGTTACAGTGACGTTACAGTGGTATGGTAGGGTTATCACAATGGTACTTTAGTCAAATAACTTTTCTCGTACATGTTTACATTACATTTTTTCTGCCAGGAGCGACTCTATTTTGAAACTCGTGATGTTTAATTTGACTATTTTGTGGCTCTTGCAACTCACTTGTCTCACAACCGACTTTCTTTTGGCTACTCGTGATATCATGCGTGACATTCTAGTGGCTGACTTTCCATGTCATATGTGACTTCTTTTTGTATTACTAAGGGTACTCTTGGGCGCGAACGTATCCGAGTGTTCGAATGAATTGGGTTCAAATGAAAAATACGTATGTAAAATCAACGTACCCATAGGCGGCCAGCGTCGGATCGTACGGGTAGTATCCAGTGGCGGCAGGTTGGAGTGCGGCGGTGCCCCACGCTGCTCCCATATCCGCCGTCATCCCCATTCCCGTGGCGTCCTTCAGTCCATATGGATTTCCCTGGAAAAGAAACGAGCATTGATTTCCGTTCGGTGACACAAGAGCTTTCCCCTGGCAAAAAAAACGACGAGAGTGCGGCTGAATTATGGAAGGCGCTTTTTGGACAGGGTTCAGGACGAGGGTAGGGGTAATTATAAGGTGGGTTTTTCGGGGAGGAATTTAGGGTACAGGAAATAGGGTCGATGGAGAGCTGAGTGTCCAGCTAAGGGGAGTAGAGGGGAATGTGGAAGGGGAAAAGTTATGGAGCGTCGTGGCCTTAAGCGGCTAATGGTAGCACAATGGGATATTATTAAGCCGGGCTTAGGAGCTGCCGTTTTCGGCGCCAGCGAGTTTCGTGTTTCGGGCCGACTCGCTGGCGTCTTGAGGATACAGGTCGCCCTTGAAATTAAATGATTGAAAGGACTGTTTGGGAGTAATGAGACGGAGGAAGTTCGGAGGCGAAACATAAGATTGGGTTGCTGGAACCGGGAAAGAGGGTAAGTGAAATTGTTTGAAAAGTCTGCCGATTCGATTCTCGAATATTTGGACTGAGTAATGTGCTGGACTTTCCAGGTATAGTAATGTAAGGTTGGGAAATCTGGGAATGCCATTACAAATATTTGAAACTAACAAGCAATTGATGTAGATGAATTTAGTTAATTTAATGCCAAACTGAATATATGTATTTATTTCATTTTTATCAACAGGAATTACTCTTTAATACGATTTCAAAACTGTAACCGAACAATGACACAATTTCCTGTCCTCAGTCAATAATAAATGTACTGACATTTTTTTCAAAAAAATGCTGTTCTCTTATTATCCATTCGTTACATGTACAATCAATAATATCGTCTCTTGACAATGTAACTGGAAAAAATTCTCCATGACTGCATGCGCTACAGTCACCTTAATAATTCAGCGCCAAACTGAAACTCTCCTCAATGAAAACATTCCTCCACAACAACCGTGCGCACATATCAATAAACAATCCTTTCACATTCAGCGGTTCCAAAAAATGCCCAACTCCGTGACTCCCAACTCGCTCCCCTCAACCCCCTCGGCCTTCGCTCGTCCGATCCCCTTTTTTCTCCCCGTTTGCAAAACCTCGAAATGAGCGATCGTCGCCAATTGATCAAGATGTTTAGACGAGCAATTTGGCCAGGGCCTGTTTTGCGCCCAGCAAAAACCGGCCGCGATATTTATGTTATAATTTAACAGATGGACCAATCGACCGGCGGACTCGGCTGCGCGGCTATAATGGCGCGAGCCACGGGTGGTCCGCGGCTCAACTATTGTTACGCGACTGGAAATGGTGCGCGCGCTCGGCATCGGTCACCAGCCGAGCGTCCATAAGTGCGCGTGCATTATGCGAGTCACGTACGTACTCCGCTGCACAATGCACATCGCCACAATAATTTTACCGTACGGTCACGGCCGATCGAGAAATCCAGCCGTTTTCTTTATGTCCTCTCCGCGATATAAGAACCCGGTACGCCGGGAATTCCGAATTATCTCCTCCTCCTCCTCTCGTGTTTCTCCCGAGGAAAGTTCACGAGACCGCCGAGAGTAACTCGAAACCGGGAAAAAATGAAATCCGAACTTTCATCTGGCAATAGAATCATTGCGACTGACGGATTTCGGCACGAAAACCGAGGTCGAACCTGTCGGAGTCAAGTATTACCTTGCCAGAGTCAACCCCAGAAGAGAATACCTATCAGACCCTGCTTACTGTCTCCGTCTTTCAGATGTGCATTTCGTTCCAGTCTCTCTATCTCCGACCTTGAGCCACCTCGAATTTTAGAAAACTTTGTTTTACTTCGATTTTACAACGCAGAATAGACAAATCATTTGCTTCACTCTTTCCTATTCAGCGTAAAATCAGGTTGGATGAAGTAGAAATTCTATTCATTCTTTAATTAAGCGGATGCCAAGTTACGTGAACCGGAATCAGGTTTTGTCAAATAGGTTCAGATTAGGTCCTAATCACAAATCCGTTTCTGACAAGAGGAATAATTTCTAAAAGGGTTAATTTACCATCATCTAATGCATGGTAATCTCAGGTCAGTGTATTCCTCAGCCAACCAAATGACCCAACATACCCTTCTCGGGTTAAGATGTCTTTTTCTGAACGGTTCGTCTTCGGGAAAAAACTGTCTCGCGAGTTACAAAGCCTGCTAAGCAAGCGGCCCGCAGATTCCTAATCTAATTCGTCTTATGATGGCAAAAACGCAGCGACGAAAAAAGGGCCAAGCAGCGCTCCCGTTTCGCTGCGGCCAGGCATTAAAAAGCGCGATGCCGGCAAACGATTAGCCGTCGCGTAGCGTACGTGCTCCGTTTAATCGGGGCCCGCGTCGTGTGTCTCGTGCAATGACACCGAGCATGAAATAACGCGACTCGTGACTCTAATTAACGAGCGAAAAAAGCTGTTTACGTGCAACCGCCACGGGAAAGATGAAAGTAATCAGATTTATTAGGAGTCGCGCCTTCCCATGATTTGTGGTGCTCGCGTCGCACGATAACAGGGCGGCCGCCTTTTTCACGTGACGCTTTTCAATATTTGATCACGCGGCACGATACGCCCGAACTGAGAATTTAATTTGCCAACGCGCTTGCGCAACGATCAAATACTAATGAAAGGAATTATGTAGTGCATTCCACCCGAATCCCGATAAAAACTTATTAAAACGTACAAGAAAGTATTGGAGTGTGAATAAATAACTAGAGATTCCTATAAGACCACAGGATGAAGCATACGAAATTATAAATGGACTAGAAATACATTGAATCTAGTAAAAGCAATACTTATCTCGTCTGTCTCAGTTTCTAGTCTCTTCACTCGTCTTAAAAATATTTGCAACCACTACTAATTACCGACAATTCTTTCTGGGCGACTTTTAGATTTCAGCAGTCTTACAGCATATATCCCGTCACGCGAGCGCCGATTCTGCAGTGGTTTGTCCATTGCCATTGCAATCTTCCGGGATCGTCGGGAAAATGAGATGTAATCACGTACAAATTGACCGGAGTAATTGAGCTTTATGTAACGCCAGTGAACAATGAGCTACAAAGTAGGATTTTTAACTGCAACGTTCGCCCGAAAGGTCGCGCTTTTTTCGTCGTCGTCCGTGCGATCGTTTCTCGTGTGGGCGTTGCCTAGGTGCTTCGCCCGGTTAATGTAATTACCTGCGACGCGCAGGGCGGTTAACGTGACG
This sequence comes from Ceratoteleas bidentatus, assembly GCA_022817645.1. NCBI lineage: Eukaryota > Metazoa > Arthropoda > Insecta > Hymenoptera > Scelionidae > Ceratoteleas > Ceratoteleas bidentatus. The sequence continues at coordinate 32,693 of JABFPB010000507.1, forward strand.
CAATGAAGCCATAGGCTAATGATGATAGTCCGCGTCAAAGTTGGCGAATCGTGGCCCCGAGTCGAAACGGGCCGAGGAGGGGGCGCCACGGTCGTGCGGTCGTACGTATACCGGGCATTACGTATTTTAAGGCCTGGACCACCGTGCGCGTCGTAAAAGGCCGCCTTCTCTCTCTGGACTTATTGCCTTCCGCGCGCCGCCCATTTCATTCAATGCTAATCCGAATCTTATTATATTATAATGCCCGTCGTAACGACGCTCGACGCGTCGCCGAACGAATCGTCAGGAGCACGTGCCCCATGGAAATATGCTCGTAAAGGGGATTCCGAATTATGACGTAAAAAGGGGGTCAAGACGATGCGGCGTTTTACGCGTAACTTCGTGGATTACATTGAACCTAATCTGCAAACATTTCCATGCTTCAAACATTCGTTTTATTCTCCATGAAGGATGTGTTAAATTAAAGCACTGCGATTGGGAAGGTCAAATAAATGGGTGGAGAGAACCATTTGGCTAGTGGATGTCGTTGCAACTATTCTTGCTGGTTATACAAACTTTTTTTATTTTAATGGGAATCGTTGCATAGAAATCATTACTGTAGAATAAGTTATTTTACCATTCGAATGGTTAATATTAGAACTTGGTAACATTAAGAGAGAAGAACAACAATTATAAGCATTTGATCAGAAATAATTATCAAACAAATTGTCGTATTTTCTACTCCGGGATAGCAATAATACAAGGTGAATGCTGATGTTTCCTAACTGGATGATATTATTAACCAAGATAGAACATTCGAGTGGGTCTCGAATGTTCTATCTCAGATAGTTGTTATTATCATTTTACGTTTCCAGGAATAATCACCTCGAATCAGGTAAGATTAAGTAGAAATATTGATTTCAAAACCATTCTCCACAACGACTCTTTTAGTAGAAATCATCCATTTTCTTCTTCGAAAAAAAAATTTTAACTAATTGTTAGTGAAAAAATGTCTTTAGTTTAAAAAGTTTTCTAAGCTTTTGAATTGTTCTAAACTTTAATACTTCTTGTCATTTCAATAAAAGTATTATTGTTGCTGAAATTATAAGACAAATGATCAGCTGCAAATCTGTCAGCTATCTCAAATGTCTGTAAACAAATCGGCTGCGCACGCAGTCACCTTGCTAACAATGGGGAAATATTGAATTGCATTGTTTCTAATAAGCAGCCGGATTCGTATCTTTATCCGCAAATACACGATCGAACACCTTGAGACACATGGAACCGACGTAATTGTACACGCGGCACTCGCATGGAATATTAACGACGTGTCACGTCGGTTTCGTTGTTTTCGCCATCGGCCGATAATTGTCGCGTGCGGCGAAATTGCGCAAAGTTTAAATTCTGCGAATCACTGGCCGAATGACACGCATAAGACCCTTTCACGATGGATTCGCGCGCGCCCGATAAGCATCGATCAATGACTCGAAAACGAGTGTTTGCAGAACTAGTTATCCGCGGGTTGATTTGTTCCACAAATTCGTCGCTCGTTTCTCATCGCGCGCAATCTTCGATCTGAAACGCGATCACGCATTTGTTTCTGTAACTGATTTGTCAAAAAACGACGAAACACAGCAAGAGGAATGCGAAAAAGGCCCGATGACGAATGTCGAAATTGTGTATCCGCCGAGGAATCGCGCTAAGCTTCGGCTTACTTTCCATAAATTATCGAATTGGTCGGGTCGGGCTCGAGTGACTGTAATTACGATCATAACGAATGTGACTTGGAATCGTTCGGAGCAATTACGGGACAAAACAAGCGGCACCGCAACCTGCACTTTGTGCGTTTATGTTAATACGCGCGGGCTGCGACGGAAAATAAAAGAAGTTGAGAAACAAATACGCTTATCGTTGATCATGTCACGAAAACATTAAAAAATTGCATACTTACGCCAATCGACATGCGCCGTACATGCGCGAGCAGTGCGCGAGCTAATAACAATTATTTGTTCGTATCTTGTAAAAGTTGCGACGGAACAAACTAGAATTAAAAATAACAATTGAGCCGCGCCACCGTGCTTTACGTAACAAATTAATCGTCCTGGGTAATGCGATATTATTATTTTCCATGTTCCGTCCGACTTGTGCGCGTATTGTATATTGCGCGCGTGTGTGATGCACCCACGTACGATAACACACGCATTCCGTTTTATCGGGCGTTTTTATCGAGCGAAGAAAAGTCACGACGATTTGCGCGAAAAAAATGAACGACGGATCCCTGAACGCGGTTATTTTCGCGCGGAAATCGAAAAGCGCCGAGTGCCCCTAAATAACTCGCGGGCCCGTGTAGCCCTATGAATCGCTGTCACGGGAGATAAACCATCGCGCGATTCCGCGTCTCGTTCCGTCTGAATTCCGGGCTAATTCGTCGCGCGGACCAGAACCGACGAATAATTATTCCGCAGCGCCACGAGCGACGAACCAATCAATCTACGCCGCCGGTGGCAGCGCGACCAAAATATCCCCGCAGGCGTGCAGTTTACCCGACTTAAACTTTCACTTTGAAAGCATCAATTCCACGACGAACTTTTTGCCACGGCCGCCCGGAATCACCTTAATTAATTATCGCGCCGAAAAATAAGTGCCCCGCTTCATCCCCGATTCGTCATTCTCGAAATAAAAGTTTCGCCCGCGAGGATTCATCAATTATTGTTCGCCGCGATTCCGCGTCAATATTTGATCGCGCGATTAATCGACGAGTTTCGCACAGTCGAGACCGGACTGCGCGAAACGAAAAACGAGCACGACCATGGTTAATTCAGAGAGGAGCGTATTTTTTTTCGCAGCGCTTTTTTTACGAATCAAATGGAAATTCGGTTTTTCGGAGACGTCGATTTTCTTGCTGAGTTTCCCCTGAGCGTCGAAAAATTCATTTGGAAAAAAGTCCGCTCGTTCACAACAACTGTCACGAATCAGTGCGGTGGATAAATAAAACCGCGGTTACAAATTGCCGAATTTTTTTCAACGATTCACGAGCCGTCACGGCGCTGATGTATTTATTGGGCCGCTAATCGAACGTTTCCAGTCATTCGTTTAATTTTACGGAGGCGAACATAAATTTTCCCGCGGCTTTCGTAATTCGTCGCGGACGACGTCGTTTGTCGCGATGCGCGTTGATTATTTTTCGGCCGACGTCTCTAAATATATCGGAAACAACTTACGATACACCGGCAGATGTCGCCGCGCCGAAAATTACATTGCACTTTCAGAAAGCAGTTTCGACCCATTTCGCACGTCCAATTACGATAAACTTCACGCGGAATGACTAATTGAGTGTAATGACACGGGTTTCGGTAATTGAATTCCGATACGCGATTGATAAAAATACAAAAGGATGAGCTTTACTTTAATTAATCCGCGACAGTTGTTTAATTTGTGTTTTCGGCACACGACGTGGCACGTCGCATTTTTGTACGACAAAGTTGTGTTTGCACTTGTCCCGGGTGCCGTTACATTTTGGATTTATGAATTCGCAATGACGCGAGTCCGTGTATCGTATTTTAGTCACCAGCTAAACATAGATGGGACTGCATTAGTTACATGCTTCAATTATCGAAATTCTCTTAAGAGAATTCGTGGGGATTGATACGTTTTTCTAGATAACGAGCTATTTTAAATAAGAACTTTTTGGTCTAGAATCTATGACCTATAGAAGAGAATAAAATCTATAGAAAAGAGTAATAACCTGGAAGTTTTCATTTAGTTTCAAAGTCACATTTTAAGGACAGAAAATGATTTACAAAGCGATTTTTTCTTGCCTGTATATAAGTAAATGTTCCTGCGAAGTGTTTTTTTTCCAAATTTGATTAATCTGATCCATTCTAACACAATTCAAAAATGGGCAATATCTAACATTCAAGGCGATTTAAACCTAAATGAAATCGACAACCGAAACAGTAACCGTTATTGAACGTCCTAAAACGTTTCTCGATTCCTATTCCTATTCTCCCGATTTTCCTATTACCCCATTTTTCATATTTCCAGATTTGTTCTACATTTTGGGTCTGGAAAAGGAAGTGCGTACAAAGAAACACGGAGAAAAATTGACTTGCTTCATTTACTATAGGCGAATAATAAACAGATTGAGGTTAATTGAACAATATTTTGCGTATACATTTACCACCATTGTGGTAGGATTCACCACAATTGTGGTAAATTTTACTGCACTTCATGGCTCTCCACCATGTTAACATCGATTGTGGTAATGGTTACCACAATTGTGG
>JABFPB010000508.1:0-36931 GCA_022817645.1 Ceratoteleas bidentatus
GTCTATTGGATACCATTTCTAATGCAAAATAAAGGTAAAATATAATGTTTAAGTTACCAAAATTAAATTTAAGTTTTCCTATGTATTTTGAATGGGAACTTAACTGGTTATTCCTCAAAACGGGTGCACTTAACTGGTTTTTCCTCAAAAATGACACTTCACTGGTTATGTTTTATCAAAATTGAGCAAAATGTACATCAGATAATAACATTTCGACGTTCCCAAATGAAAATATACATAAAAATATATCAGTTTCCGCTCTTAACCAAATTTGTCAAAAAATGTGACTTAACTGGTTTTTCCTCAAAACCACAGAAATAAGGATGGACCAATTCTATATAAAAATTCATAGCCTGGCTCTGATTTTTCTGTTGCATTTTCCATACTGTTTCGGCATAGTTTTTTTTAAGCCAAAACTCTATGTTTCTTGTAGCAGGGTCACGAATCCTATTGGTCCGTAAGCATTCATTATTTATTGAAACTGTAGAAGTCGTGTGTGAACAAGTTCATTGCGCATTGTGCTGACTGCATCACTTGCGGGAACAAATTCAATCAAACGTGATAACTTCAACATTAAACAATCATCAACATTACAACATTTAACAATACAAATAATTCAACAATAGAGATTTGTTGTTTCATGTACTGTTAACTATTCTTATTTACCCAATGTTGAACAAATAACATAACTCGTTATATATAATAAGCTATCTAATAAACAGACAAAAAAATCCAGTTGCTTTAATATTAAGGGTCCATTTTTTGTATAGAAATATTTCACACTATTCCCTATTTGTTCAAGATTAAAAAATTCCATGACCAACAATTATTTCAACTCTAATTTAATTTAATTCTATTTTTAGAACTAAACTGAAATTCTAAATTCTAAATTCCAACTTTAATTTAATTTAATTGTTTCATTTGTTATCAATAAATCAAACGTGACTGACTGCTAAGTATTTTCCGACTGCATTCGTTTTAGTTCGTCGAAAGTCCACATGTGGCGCATGCTATTCTGCAAGTTTTAATACATCAATCAATTGATTCGTCAATCGAACGAAATATCTCGCTTCTGTTACCGCGTAATTCATCCGAGTTCTTTTCTATACCACACTCCGTTCGGCACAAAGTCAGTTCGAATCAAAGTACTCATCTCAAACACTAATCGGGCGAAATAAGCGATGGTTTTTTTGATTGTTGAAAAATAACATTTACATTACTGTAATTTATTTAATTTATAGGATTTAGGAAAAATGTATTACTCAGGAATTGACGGTTCTGTACAATGTTCTTGTAAAATAAAACATTACAATGATATACACAACTGAGTATCTTAACTTAATCATCATTAAAGTAAATGATACAAATACAATAATACTGTCACAAGTGATCAGTAATTATTAATAATTAACAAACAAGCCATCGATGAAGTAATCCTGGAAAAAGAAAAAAAAGAGAAACCCTGAGTCAATATAAATGAAAATAAACATATTTAAAAACAATGTTTACATAGATTCATTTACATATACTTTTCTACATAGAACAGAAACTAAAGTTGATAGAAAGACATTGCCGGGACATTAAAGGAAATAGAAATCTGTAGAAATTTAACTTTTCTACTTTTTTAAGAAAGGCAGTTCTTTTGTTTTCGTTTCTATCGACTTCCATCACTTCCTATTATTTATTTTTTAGAAACTATCTATCTACTTGCATCTATACCTATATGTACAGTTCTATTACACTTTTAAAGTTACTCGCCGTGACAATAATCCTATTTAAAAAATTCTATTCAATATGAGACCAAAAATAAAAACACCAAGAATAGAAATCTATTTGTAAACTGAAAGGAAAACGTATGATGCAACCGAAATGATAATTTCTTAACGTGTAGGATGTCGCACAAACAGAAGGAATCCCGTGACAGACAAATCCCGAGCGATCGGGAGGTGTTTGGGTACCACTGGACAAAGTACATCCCTGATGAAAGAGCGTAGCGTTGTGGCGGCGAGTGCGCGCACTCTTGCACAATGACAGTTGAGCAGTTGACGGACGACTGTGCGTAGAGCCTAGAGTGTTGAGCAGTGTACGACACTTAATAAGTGGTCAGTCGAACGGTCAAACGCCATGCGTATCGCAACGCATTTTTAACATGGACTGGCCATTAATTTGACATTTAAGACACTGGGTCCAATGGTGAGTCGATCAGTTAATCTAGCCACAAGTCGATTTCCACACGTTATTAACCAATTATACTCGATTCATTTGCCACGTGTGCTGGTTTTTGTTTCTATCATTTCGTCCAATTTTTTTTTTTTTTTTTTGAAACAATACTCTCAAGGAATTAAAACACAAAGCATTCTAACCAACATGTTATGATTTCTGCGGCAAGGAGATGGATCCAGGTACTGACAAGTCACAGCATCATGTCTTTTAGCGAGGCACCTAATTTACGTTAAATCTCATCATCGCGTTTTTAGGGTAGCTTTCTCTTCAATTAACATAAATTCACATTTTAGTTTGAATTGAAATGCATAATTAAAATATTAATGGTACACGCTGCATCAGCTGTAAACAAACTGTTCTTGGTACATTTCGGAAACGATGTTATTACGAAAGCGAGCTCGGTATGCCAATTAAATGCCAGATTACTATAACTTCGACAATATATTGTCATCGAAGGAAACTCGTGAATTGGTTAATCAGAGATGAAGTCATTTGTCCGATAAAGGCGAAGAATCTTATTTTTGACAAAAGTTAGATTAAAATGTTTAAAAGCATTCGTAAATTTAACTTTTCATATATTTACGATTGATAAGGTGTTACACAACAGCGCTACAGTTTGCCGTATTGTTGACATGAAAATACTCCTAAAGATTTGTTATCGTTTGACAATTGATAGATATGGTTAAGGATGTAGTACTTATCGTTGTAAGAAGTGTTCGGTGAAACTTGTTTCCGTGTTTTAAAATGTATATTTTTTAAACACTATATTTTTATATTAAAAATGAATTTCCCTTTTGAATTTATCATTTTGTAATTTAAAATTCTATTGTCTTTTTTGATAAAAATTATCAGTAAACATTCCCTATGTTGTATGTGATTTTGAAACTATGTACGTCGTATCAAAATCACATATCTCATCTAATTTTATTAGTTAAAATCGAAGATATTCAATCTGAAAAATTTAATTAAATAGTATACACTCATATTTTTTGTATCAAATAATATTAAATGTATTTAATATCTATTTATATTTAATATACATATCTATTTATATTTAATAATATATATTAAATATACATCGAATATCTTGGTTTTCAGATCATGAAATAATGAAAATGTACGCAGTTGAAGCGAACAATGTTTTTTTCGTTTTATATCGAATTCTGACGATTAGTTAAAGTACCATTGACACGTAATGAATAATTGTTGTAATAAATGCTAAAACATGTGACACAACATTTTTATGGCACAAGATAAACCGAAACATATAAATCTGTCATAAAAACAGTCGAAATTTAAATATCTGATTATATTTTTAAGTTCTGTAATGAAATGCCTTAATCCGATAAATATTTTCTTTTCATCACATTAATTATCTTTTGACAGTACACATTCATTGAACAGAATATACACTTATATCGAAACATTTGGATGAATCCAAATAAGGTCACTCCCTCTTATATTTCCATGTTTATCACAGACAATTTCTTCAGTTACTTAATTGCAAACGAATTATTATTATTTTATTATTAGTTTTCAGAATAATCTTAGTCTATTTTAAGTACCAAATGCATTGTGAAGACTTATAAAGTTCTGTTCACTCCACGGAAAGTATTCGCATAAACCAACTCTCTAAATCAATATTTATCATGCACAAGATACATAAATAATTGTAGCTGAACACTTAAAATAAAAATTAACATTAACAATTTTACTAATAATTTGTGAGGACTTGCTTTCAACAAGAAATAGTCAACTTCAAATCCCATTTATCGTTACCTTAAATAACGAAACTAACATTACCTTAACACAAGTAACTAAACTGTCATCCTGAATTTCGAAAATTAACAAATGGTAAGTCAAGTTGACAAGTAAAATCTGTCCACAGATCATTTTCGCACAGAAGCAGTTTTGAGGGTGACGAGTTGGCTACGTGGTATCTGGGAAATGAGACGTTCCAATATTATTCCAGTGCAACAATGGGTTGACTCGATTCCTTCTCCTACAAACATTGCATCCGAAAAGTGCGATAAACAGTTAGCAGTCACGACTGAAAATAAAAAAGCAGGTCAAGCAGCAGTTGTGGAACCTATTCAAAACGTCCCGGAACCAAATATGACTGTATCAGTTCCTAGCTCTCCAGCCATAGTCATGCCTGAAACATTATGGTACATTTGTTTTGTAGTTCTAACTGGAATCTCGTATGCTGAGATAAAATGGCAGTAGATTCAACTCTGTAAAGAAGTTTAACTTTTATATGTTAACTTTTATCAGTTTAACTTCAATGAAAATGTGTTCTTTTACTCTTCTCTTAAGTTTTATCCAGTTACCGATTAAATTTCTCTCATTTCTCCCAAAGACACAAAGGTTCGATAGGGATTTTACTATTGGACAAAGTAATTTAATTGGATTCCCAGCTAAATGTACTAATTAAATTTAGCCCAACATTAAAGTTAAATTTGTCCTCCTCTGGTATTTAATATCTTTGTCTTACATTTTGATCAGTAATTGTTGAGGTCACTTTTTCTCAGTGTATTATTCATTCAATTATTCATCCACAATATTTAATGTATAAATATTTAATGTATTTATAGCACAAATACCTTAGCCAGCAGGCTAACGAGAGATCCGAGCATTCAGTCGGACAGCAGCCACTGTAGCAGTGTCGAAAGTTTATTGGAATTGCGAAGGGCCGATCCTGAGGCAGTCCTCATGAGTCTTGGATTTGGAGGCTACAGCAACAGTCCACGCGAAAGTGGACATTTGTCACGCATCCCCAAAAGGTTTCTCAAACCCTCCAAGCTGAAAGGCATAGACATTGCAGAGTTCTTGCGGCACCAACAAGAGACTAACGAATCTTTGGATTCAGCGTCCCTAGGATACCGAGGCCTCACTGGTGAGAACCCATTTCTCCCTCATTCTTTCCACTTTGCTTTCTATTTTACCGGCATTAAACTTTTCTCTTAGTACAATACTATACTAAATTCTAATGCGATATATTTAAAAGCATCTAATCCGCAGTCAGAGCAACCTTCCAAATCAATAGGAAAATGGTATTCAGTCAGTGTATTAGGACTTTGGTAAAAAGATTCGTTATTATTCTAGGTTGGCAAAGGTGTTTCCATTTCTTTGGTAATGGAAATTGAAATGGAAATTACTTTTTTCCAAGCAATTGTATTGGATAATTAAGTGTAAATGAACTGAGGATGAAAAACTGAAATTAAACAATAAAATTTGGATAAAAAACATGCTTCTGATATCCTTGTAACAAAAAATCTAATATTGTAACATATGCATGTAATTTTGAACAACTCTTGTCTAAAAAGGAACTAGGCAAATCTTTGACTATAACATTGCTCCGTTTATTTGGACGAATGCTCTGATCACTAAAGCAATTATACCGTGATATTGTTTCATTGCAATATAGGTTTGTTTCAAATTAGATATCCAATTTAGACAGGGTAACAGTGAATCAATTCATTAAAGATCGGGGCTGTTTTTGTATAGAAAAACTGTTATACGAGTGCGCCTGAAACATTTTTTGTCAATCTTAAGTTTTCCAAGATAATGGTGGTTTTGTAGGAAGTGATGGTACATTGTGCGTGCCGACTCGCACGCCGCATCGTAGGCTTTCTGGACCTACTGATTTTGTAAGTTTAAAGATAAATGTCGTCAGCTTGTGAAACACTTTGTTTTCCATTCAAGGATTTGAGTTTGTTTATTGATTTAAATTTGCCTTTTTCTTTGCGACACTTTTCTTTCCCCTTTGAACCATCTTTTGTGAATCTCTGTTTTGAAAAAAAAGTGTACTGAATTAAGCAGAAAATTAGGAGAAACGAAGAATTTGTGTCAGTTATTGAAAAAACACGGAAACCTTAGCATGACATGCAGCAATTTGAGTATTGAGTATTTTTGGCTGATAAAAATTGTATACGTGGCATACAGTCTTGTTAATGAGAACATATTATGTTGTATTTTTCATGTTAAGTGCTTAATGCGACAATCAAATTACTTCTCCTCACTTTTGAAAAAAGTTGCCTCTAGGCTAGACTCGTAAAAACCAATAGCATTAAATTCGTGTTTAATCTTTAGTACACCAGCGAAAAAAATATTCGATGTAGTAGAAAAATCACCTATTTAATCCCTACCCATACACCCAGAAACATATTTTAGTTGTTTCATATAAATACATTTATTTGCAAAAATTTAGTTCTAAATGAAGATTTATTTGGAACTAATAAATCTTAATTTGTTGTAGACAAGTACATTTATTTGCTACAAATATTTATTTATTTGCTATAAATATATATTTATTTATCCCAAATAAATCATTGGTACCGTTTCAAATAAATTATTTAGGTATGGTAAAACGAATTTATTTAGTACTAATAAATTATTTTTCTGGGTGTAGAAAAGCATGATGTAAATGTCTATGTTGAAATCGAGTTTGGAGTGCAACGTGCTTAAATACATTTCATTCGATGTTCTTTCACTTTCTATGATATCGGAAAAATAACAGCGATTTTTGTAAACCTACATGTTTCACCTCGATAATTGCATAACAAACTTGTAAAAAGTCAGGTTTGGAATATCTTAGTAATTTGTCTCTTACATTTTACGCAGTTTGTTTTGAAATATCGAATAACTAAACTGAAGGAAATCATATGTGTAGTTCTTAAGATTTAGCAACTACCAACAAAAAATGTCTGGAAAATAGACTGGCGCGCAGTTAAAGAAGGTACTAAAAACAAACATGAAGCTGAAAAAAGTTAAAAAATAAGGATATACTGTCAATCTGCAATAAGCAAAACTCATTGTGGATTTTGTTGGTAGTTTAATATTATATTTTACTGAAAAACTCCTTTTAACTATTGCCATTTTTTTCAGCAAAATTCTGTGATTATAAGAAAATATTTAAAAATTGGAAACTTAGTTGTTTAACAAAGTGGCTGAGAAAGCTAAGACATCTGAAATACCAAACTAAAATTAATGCTTAATGATACAATCAATACAAAAAGTCTTCAACAGTTTTGATTCAATTAATTAATGTATCTTTGGCCTTCAATTTTCCGCAGTAACTAGTGATCATCCAATCATCTGGCCATGACTCGTTCTTATCATTTTTTTATGTTTATCGATAACACAACTTTATACATGTTTCAACCACCAGTTTTGCTCTGTATTAACTATTTTGCACATTTCTATTAATTTCACTATTCCCAACCCACTTCAGCAGTTCTTTGATAAGCTTATTACTTGCATCTTCTCATATCAAGTCTAATCGGTCACAAATTATGATTAGGTTTTTTACAATTTTGTGATTGCCTCTATTAGATGTAGATAAAGTTACCTAACCATTATTCAGAACGCCCAAGATATATGCGAGCGCTTATGTCGTTGACTTTGTATTTTATACAATTCTTTTTTTGTTTTCATAAAAAGTACAAAAATGCTGTAAATTTTAGTTGCGGAAAATGAAAAAACTAAATGAATTTAACATGAGGTCTTGCCCAAATTTGTTGGAACTTAATTTTCATAATAAATTCACGCAAAGAGAGAAATATTTCACCGATCTCGCAATTTAGAAAACACTTTACTTTTATTTTGTTCTGAATATTAATTAATCGATACGTTCTTTACAATTCAGATGTTCTAGAATATTTGAATGTCCGATTAAAAAAAATAATAACACTTCATCAGAAATGTTTATTAAACTTACTTTAAACGGATTTTTTCGATCAATATTTTATTCCAATGATATTAACCAAATCTTGTACCGAAATTCGATTCTAAAAACAACGAATGATAGATTTGTGTACAAAGTAAACGACGCGCGTTCCGAATCGTTCAAAACCAGACTTTTGTTAAACATTCATGTAAAAATGCTGAAAATGAAAATGTTATTATAATAATACCGATTGGTTTGCAGGCACGCCGAATGTAGTTGCATCCGAGATTGTACAGAAAATCATGGAACGACTCCAAGAACACGATAGTCACGAAAGGGATGGTCCACATAATGTTCAAAGTGACAATCATCCAACGCCCGAAAATCGATTTTCGGTTTTGTCTCCAGATAATAGGCACTTTCTGGAGCAGCCTCGATCTAAAAGCCCGGATATGCGAAATAAACGCATGATTATAGGTATCATTTATGCGTCATTACATCACTCCGAAATTAACAGAAAAATATGCATTATTTTAAACTAATTAATCGATTCATTTAAGGTCAAAAATCATTTCTTTTCACCACAAACGGTGAATTGGTTGAAATCGAAAATTCAAGGGTTCAAAGGGACAACAAAACCTTGGAAGAGGATGCGAAGGCAAATAATAATCAAGATGACCTATTAATTGAGACTGATGTTGAAACTGTAATGCCTGATACAGATCTACAAGACACCCACGTTTACGACCAAAGTGCAGAAAATCGGTCAAAGCGAATCGTTGACCCGTGTGTTCCTTGTAATAGTGGTAGCAATAGACGGGCATACCTTAAAAAACAACCTAGGATAACCGACGATGATCCCGAAGGTTTTACGGGTTAATGCGTTTATTTCCAAATCAGTGCATTTCCACTTGTGATCACAGATATCACTTTTTATGTCGATTGATTATATGAATAATCAAATATTTTAACTTAATATTTCAACAACATAAACAACAATCTTTATTTTATTTATATTTTTGTAGATTTGGTCATTATAAATAATAAAATAGAAAAATGAAATAGAAATTAGATGTAAACTTAATCATTTTTTGTAAAGTTTTTTAAAATTTATATTTAATAAACATTTTTTGTAAACTTAATCATTTTTTGTAAAGTTGAAGGGCCCAAAACTTACGATCAAGATGGCGCTGCTATCGTTTTTCGAACTAAATATCGAAGCTTAGTTCGGCAGACTAAGCATCTGCCAGATTATTATAATGATTCTACATTTCGTCTTAACTACGATACTTAAACAGATGTTTTGACAAATTTATAACTCGTCTGACTTTGGGTTGAGTTCCAGAAAAATCAGGCCGAACCGAAGAGGCAGATTTTATTTCATTTGAGTTAGAAGATACTCGAAACCGGATTTCATTCCAAAACCAGTTACCCTTGACCATTTAGGCTGAAATGGCCATCTGAAACAGCCTGCCTCAAAAGTGAAATTCGTCAAAAATGCCCTCAGCATTCTTACCGATTCGAGTAAGGCACTTTTTGGACATAACTGTTCTTAAAATAACACCAACATATCACGTCCGCTGCGCTTAAGTATATTGGAATTATGGCAGACTATTGAAAAATATTCTCACTGTGAAAAAATATTAGTTAACTTTTCCGGTGAACGAGGAACATTTGTATTATCGTTGATTGAGAGATTACACTGAAAAGGAGAGGCGAACATTCCTAAAATCCTTGGGATCATTCCTAAAATCGATGGGTAAAACCTAGCAGAAATAAAAGCTCTGAAAAAATGTTTAAAAAAAGCTCTGGAGACCTTGAAAGTTATATGAAAACTGTAAGTTTTTAAGCATTTTCAAGATTGAGACTGTCAGAGTTTTTTCAAATATCTTGAGATTTTCAACGATATTCAGATACATTCAGAAGTTTTATTTCTGTAAGTGCTACTTATTGTACTTATTGTGACACGTTTTTTTAATACTTTAACGACTCGGGAAATTAGTCGTATGTGTCAACCTATCCTTTAGTACACTCCAATGGCCTAAATCTACCCATACTGCACTGTCGAAAAGTTGGCGTCCGCCAAAAAATATAGAGAAAGTAACAAATATTCAATTAACAACAAACTTGACTACTAATGATGGCTATTTTGCAATCTTGTATTATATTCTACTTACCTTTTATATCTATTATGTATAGCAAACAATTTATTGTACAATTTTGTTATTGCAATTTAATAGTTACACAGAAAGTTGAAATAGTTCAATCGAATTATATATTCGTATTAAAAGTTCCCATTATTTCTAGATTAAAAGTATAACAATGTGCAACTTTAAAACGCCATAAAATTACAATTCTTGTAAACTAGTACTTGTATAATATTTCATTAATTTAAATGCATTAGATTAGTAACATAGATGTGAGGAATTTTTATTACAAACAACCCATTTTCATAAGATAAATGCAACTATCACAATGGAATCATTTCCATAGACTTAAGAGGGTTAAGATTTTTCGGAGTTTCAAAAACTCGAGTTTTGTTTGTTTAAATATTATAATAATTTAAACTCATCAAGCGAGTCGGGCAGATTTCGATGCTTAAACTGTGGAAGTTATTGTTATTATTGTGTAATAAAAAAATTCTGAATTTCAGTCGAAGCGTAACGTTTTATTGTGAGCAAAACTCGACGAATTTATGTTTTACAGTTTCTTTTGTTTCATGAACCGTTTGGAATTCTATTCCGAAAATGTAAAAGCATATTGTCAACGTGTAAAACTATTGATTTATGAAAAAAACAACTCTTCGAATTTATCAAAATTTTAATTGGTGGTCCCCCTTAAGGTAGTTTGGTTGACTTAGGCACTAATAGAAAAAGATATTTTTATAAATGAATTCTGTTAATACTAAATAATACATTCGTAAAACGAATTCTTGACATTAGATTACTAGTGACAAAGAAATCAACTTTCACCATTACATCTATGACATATATTTTGAATGTTTAATTCAATCTCACCTTGTTTTTGATAGATATGAATATATTACGAGAACATGCAATCAAAGAATACTCAATTAACTTTTTTAATTTTTCATTCGATGTCATAATTGTCACGATGATTACTTTACTGACTTTGTCCAAAGTCAACAAAACTACCTTATGAAACCAACGTTTATACTTAAAAAATCCCGATTTTGTAATTTCATTGTACAGATCAATTTTCAGAATTAATTATACTATACTAAATTGTAAATTTATTGTATAATAAAATCATGTATTGAAATTTTTATGAAATGATTGTACTAATTATTAATACGACATTAATAATACATTTGTTAGTATTACAGAACATTTAAGCAGCAGTTGTACTTCACAATCATTATTATCATGTACACATTCTACGCTACGTTACAAAATGTTAAACATTGTTCGAAAATAAATTTATTATAAATGTTGCTACTTTTTCATCATACTTGTATAAAAATGGCAATATTCTCTAACCAAAAAAGCATCAGAAATGTATCTAATACCAGACTGAAAACAGAGCAGTACATATCTTACACAAAATAAAAAGTGTGTTTTCTCACATGCCAATATCAAAGTTGGTCGAATTTCTTGCGATTTATTGCTTAGATGAATATAAGCGAAATGGCATATTCTCTTATGCAAGATGTTTTTTTGCAATATGCGTTTCAGTTCAGGTTACAAATAACAAATAATAATTCTTGTCACCATCGTTTAATGATTCCTTAACGAAATAAAAAATATTACAAAACAATGATAATTGTACATACACAACCAATTATGAGAAAAGTATCCGATGTTGGCATTTTGTCTTATTAATTAAATCAGTTGAAAAAAAAAATCGCATGAGCAACTATTGGCCAAACATACAATCAGATGTAAAGTTGAGATATATATTTCACATTCGTTCGTCATATTTCATTGTGTTACTTATAAGTAAAATTATTGTTAAGCAAATAATTTTTTCATTCTATCCTTAATTCTCCTTGTCCTCTCTGAAAAGAAAAGAAGAGATTAAAATGGAGCACTGCATTAATCTAAGACTACATCTACATTAGCAAAAATCTCATATTAATTATAATATATGTACTTTGTAGAAGCTTGCTGACCATCCGATAATGGAGTTTGAAGTTCAACGATGGTTTCATTTCTGTTTTGAACTTTGAAGGTTACTTGGGCTGCTAAATATTTGTCCTTGTTTCCGACTGACCACCCAGAATACTGGAAATGCAATAAACACTCGATTAATACATTGGTCAACACTATATAATATTTGCAGCAAAATAAGAAGAAAATAATTACCGTTGATGTGCTTTTATACAGCGTTTTACTATCTTCTTTGAAAGGAAGATATTTCTGAAGAAGAGCTTTTCCATCTATCCTCCACAAGGTGGGGTCATTATCACCGTTAATGTCTGCTTTGGCAATGACAAAAGCCCCAGACTGGAAAAGAAACAAACGTTGTTAATACGTTATCATGAATGGTCACAGGAAAGGAACAAATTAAAAAGTTGAAAGTTACCGTGTAATCTTTTGGAGGTTCACCGGTGTCATTGGCGAATTCATCGTAAGAATCTTCATCCTCTTCCTCATTTTTGCGTCTTTTTCGTTTGGGTTTTTTTTCTGTGTCAGAATCGGACTCGTCCTCTTCGTCTTCCTCTTCCTCCTCCTCGTCTTCTTCATCATCCTCTTCTTCCTCTTCCTCTTCCTCCTCTTCTTCAGAATGAGCTCGCTTTTTAGCTGCATTTCTTTGGGGCCTCTTCTTTCGAGCAGCCTATAATATTCATAGGTTGAGAATCCATTTCCAAACAGTTTTTTATAGATTATTTAGAAATAAATTACGTTGCATCAAATGTGTAATTTAGTTTTAAAATACTCTATAATTCCAAGTTGTTTGCTATTAGTTTAACTCAGTTAAACTCTTAGCTTATTTTATTTTTTTGTTGATAATCATCATGTTTAAGTATAAAATGTCGAATAACATTTTATTGTATTTCATATCATGAAAATTGTGGTTATTCAATAGTCTTGTTGAATTAAAAATAAGTTAAACTAATGGGAATGTTGTAAAAAATATTTGCTTTTGATTTAATTCTGCAGTATAAAAAATAGTAAAATATTTAATGAGTGATTAAAAATAAAAAAAAATTACTGTTAATGATGAAAAACCATTGCAAACCATTAGCCGAGAATCAATTAAAAGCAATAAGTTCCAAATGCAAATGGAATTTATTGCAAAACCAATTTGAATAAAAATGTATAAATTGTATCAAATTGTAATTAATAGCGACCAATGTGAGTTAGTATTTTTCATAAATTAATTGTAATTGTATTAAATTACAGATTAAAATGGCAGCGTATTAAATTAAACTGTATCTAATTGGAAGTCTGTACTTCAATTCTGCTGCCATTTTGATTACAATTTAATACAATTACTTACGATTAAGTTTTACAAAAATACTCATTGGTTGCTATTAATTACAATTTGATACAGTTTACAAATTTGTATTCAAATTTATTTTGTGTCCATTTACTGTTTTTAATTGATTCTCGGCTAATGGTATGTTTTCACTTCAAAAGGATAATACATCTATTTACGATTAATTGTGTATATTTCTATATTGTAGAATACTAGTATATATTCCACTAAGTGGCAGTGAAAAGCATTCAAAGGAGTAGAACATGTTACTACTACTACGAGTGGGAGTGAGAAAACCGCTCAGTAGTGGAAAAGCCACAGTATACTACAGCAAATGACACCACTGTATTTACATATACATGTGCCGGAAATGGCAACTTTCACCTAACCAACAAAACGGACGAAACGGCGTCAGCTTTCATGGGAATAAACGTTTCTTTCAAACTTCCAAACTGGACGCCTTCTTACGATTTATCGGTTATGTGCTATTCAAAATGTGCCTTTTTCCACACAAGTATAAAAGGAAGCTCTTTTCCCACACTCACTCCTTTGATAAAAAAATCGAGTGTCCCTCCTAAATCTAGCAAGTCAATTTCATGAAAAATCCACATCAAACTGTTACTCATCGAGAAAATTCTGGAATCGTTAGTCGAACCGCATGCAGTGATTCATAAAACTGGACGCTACTAACAGAAAATGTGCGGATCGCTTGAAGAACGCGTAAAAACGACATCGACGCCATTGGCCGGCCGGCATGCGGCGTCGAAACAACAATTGGATGAAAAAAGGGCTACAAAAATGGAGACGCGCAGACAAATGTTGCGACAAATGGCAAAAGTAGTCGAGTTTGTCGGAGCACGTGAGGAATTTGCGTATTTATTCGCGGGAATCGGGCGGAAATGAGGGGGGGGGGGACATTGTCGGGACGTGGTTTCGCGGGAAAAATCGGAGTCGAGCATTGTTTGGGTCGTTTTTTCAACGAAACGCAAAGATGGTCGATTTTGAGTTAGAACAATGGGGTCGGCGGAAATGCGCGATCGCGGGTTTTACTGTCAATTACCTCGGCTCCGGCGCTGCCGTCCGGCGCCCACTCGTCCTCGGAACCGGCACCTTCGACTTCCTCCGGGTCGTCAGCGGAGTACTCGTCTTCGTCGGACACGTCCTTCGTCTTCTTCATCGTGCGTGGAATTGTTGCGGCTGAAACGTTGAGTCGTAGTCAGGACCAAAGTACGTCGCAGTGCACGCACGAGACCGTCGCTGGCTGCAAACAATATGGCGAAAGTTCGGCTATCCTCGCCTCGAATGTCCGAGCGCAACGATGCTGCTCGCTGGTTCGCTAGGGCCACCTAGTTACATTCGGTTCGGTACGTTCGATACGTGGAAAGAACGATGGGAGCGGTGGATGGTTTAGTAACGTTTGCTGAGACGAATGGAAAGAGACTTGGGTTTAAAATAAAGCGTTTTGCGTTGCGAAAGAGGCGGGTTTAGGTAAATGAGTCACGATTAAGTGATTTTACCAACAATGAGAAATACTGGCGGATATTTTTCTAGGGATTGTTAGATATGAATAGATATGAAGTCGACTTATAATGTGATGAGGAAAATGGTTGTAATGTTCTGTTTCATGTTTGAAAATGTATAAAAGACATTTTCAAACATGAAAAGTTTGAAAATGTCTGAAAATGTCTGAAAAGTCTGAAAATGTCTGAAAACTTCTGACCCGCAGAATTCGGACGGCAAACTTTTCGGGTCTTTTTGAACTTGTTCGGACCATTTCAGATTTTTTCTGAAAATTTCAGACTTAAATTATTACGAGTCCATAAATCTCTGGAAAACTCTCTGAAAAAGTCTGATATTCTCTGAAATTGTATGAAATACTCAGATGAAATCTGACATCCCTGTTAAAAAACCATCATAACTGGGACTCGAACTCCCGACCTATGACGCAGATGTCTGTGAGTATAACCACTCGGCCAAAAACGTAATATTAAATACTGACAAGACTCGTTCAGAAGTTCTATTTAAATTCGTAATTTAAGTCTGAAATTCTTTGAGAAATTCTGAAAAAGTCTGAAATGGTCCGAACAAGTACGAAAAGACGCAAAAAAGTTAGCCGTACGAATACTGCGGGTCAGAATTTTAGAGAACGTTTTACGCTTTGTTTCTGGAAATTTTAACGTTGTATAAACATTTGTCAACGTTCTGAACGTCCCAGGATCCATCACACAACAACATAAGTAACGTCCACTAAACGTTTCTGAAACTTTCGTTTCCACTGGGGAATAACGACGAAAATAAAAAAATATTAGTAGATTCTAACTGTAAATTTAAAGCAGTTGTAAACAATTAATACGATTCAACTCGATTCAACTCATACTGGTCATTTGTTGTTGAAATTGAACGAAATTTATTTTATTTTTTTAGGTTAGAACTCTGATACTAGCAGATCAGATATCAAATGTAGTCTTTGATGGAAATACTTTCATTTGTGTGTCAATTGTAGTTTTTAATGATTCACGATTCGCTGGGAGGGATGCTGAATCATTTTCAAACTTTCTCAATCTTTTTCTATTGTTTTTCATTTACTAGGTATGTTAGATAAAAGTTTCTTTCTCATTGATTTGTTCAATTCGAAAATGCGAAACAAACTTTCAGCAATACATTACTATAATAATATATTTTTTGTTAGTTATTCGAAAATCGGTTGACATTATTATGCTATTAAATATAGTGACTTCAATAAATTAGTAGATATTTATTTCTTTAATTACCTTTCCTCCAAATCACCTTAAGTTCAATATAATTTACAATTATTATTGTAATCTATTCACTGTAGGTTAATATACTATACCCATTTAAATTTCCCGGGGTTTACAGATAACAGTTCGACATTAATACCACAATTGCGTAAAGCAACTTGACAGCTTCCAATTGAATGATTTCCTTGTAATGTCTTGTGTTGATAATTGATTAAGGTATCTGCACATTCCACAAATTCAACGATAAGAAAATAAGAAAATCCATAGTAACCATCTAACCACCGTAACTAAAATTCGAAATGAATAAACAGTGGTGCTACTATACTGTAACACTGTCCATATTCAGTTTTTATTGTGCAAAGTTTACGATCATCCATTCAACAATTTTGGTTTGAATGTGAATTTATAAGGTTATTTGGAATATGTTGACAGGTAATCGATAAAATCGATGCTCTTTGGCACACGAAGTCGGAGTTATGTCAAACATGTTAACCAAATCCAACAGTTCCTTGAAATCATTACTTAAATTTGCAAACTTTTATACTTTTAATACCAGGAATATTCAACATGAGTGAGTAATTTCTAAATATTACGTTATTTGTGTTCATTTGATATTTACTTTTATACGATTTAAACCACGTAATACAATTGCAAAATAAATAATTTAGTAAACTTAAAAATTGTAGGTGCAAAATCTTGGTTGTGGGTGGAGGAACAGGTGGTTGTTCAATGGCAGCGAGATTTGCTAGCGAGCATAATGTTATCATCGTTGAACCCAGTGATGTAACTCAATTAATATTCGAGATTTATAGTTTCATTTATTTATTTATCAACTATTCTAAGACAATTGATATATCTTACTACCTTCTCCAGACGCATTACTACCAGCCGTTGTTTACACTGATTGGAGCTGGAATAAGTACTTTGGATGAAGCCAAACGCCCAATGAAGAGTGTCTTACCCAAAAAAGCACAATGGATTCAGGACAGTGTAGCATCTTTTGATCCAAACAGTAACCAAGTGACATTGACAAATAAGGATGTGATTACATATGAAATTATGATTGTTGCAATGGGATTATCTCTTTATTGGAACCAGGTCTTTACTATTTTTTAAGTAAAAACAAGTAACAATGTATTTCTTTATTGTTGCTTATTTATTGATTTTGCTAATATTACTATGACCAACATTGTTAAAGATGTTAATTTAGTTATAAATTTGCCTATTTTCTCAGTCTAACTTATGAAATTGGAGTGCAATATTCAACTTCAAGTTTTTAACAGAATATTTATCCATGTTTGTTTACAAATAAAAGGTTGAAGGGCTAGAAGAGGCAGTAAGAAATCCAGAATCTCAAGTATGTTCAATATATTCACCGGACACTGTCATGGACGTTTTTCCAAAAATTGAGAGAACAAAAAAAGGAACTGCTTATTTTACTTTTCCTAACACTCCCGTTAAGTGTCCCGGAGCTCCTCAAAAGATAGCCTATCTAGCAGAGGAATACTGGTCTAATGTATGCAATTTTATCACTGTACAAATAGTGCAGTGATTCGATTTTCACAAAACGTGCACAGAAAGTATTAATTATTAAATTTCTATAATTAAATAATAATATTTAAATTTCATGTAGGCAAATTGTTACTTTCTGGACTTTTTTTGTGAATCAAATCCCTAAGAATGATAGAAAACTTTCGTAGACAACTGTGTTGTAATAATTTTCAGAAAAACTTGAGAAATGAGATTGATGTGGTGTACAATACTACTCTGCCAAATATTTTTGGAGTGAAAAAGTATGCCGATGCTCTTTGGGCTGTTTGTAAACAGAGAAATATCACTGTGAATTTGAGGACCAACTTGGTGCATATTGATTCAGCGAAGAATGAGGCAACGTTTCAAAATTTAGACAATACTGACCACATTGAAATCGTAAAGGTACAACAATTGCTACAATAAAGAAGCTTAACATTTAAAAAAATGAATTGAGAATATAGAAGTTCATTTCAATTCCAATCAAATAGATGTTTTGAATTTAGTGATAATGGGAATCAACAATATTTTGAATTTCTTAATTAGCATTCATTCGACTGCTTTGGCATTCAAAGTATTTGAAGTGAATTCCTAACGATTAAAAATCAATGCTAAGTTGAGGTGAAAATCCAATTCTTTTCTAAACATTTTCTGTCAAGTATAAATATAAAAAAATTGTAACAAATATGTTTACATTGCAGTTTTCCTTGCTACACGTTAGTCCACCAATGGGACCGCCATTAGTGCTGAAAAATGCCACCCAATTGGTCAACGAAGCAGGCTTTTTAAAAGTTTGTCCAAAATCGCTGCGTCACATCAACTTTAACAATATTTATGGACTCGGAGATTGTACAAGTACTCCGAATAGCAAAACTATGGCTGCAATTGCGGCGCAAACGAAAGTTTTGTTCAGCGTTATTGAAAGCCATTTAAAAGGAACGAAAAGCGAAGCCGAGTATGACGGTTACGCGTCCTGTCCATTAATCACTGGGAAAAAGAAATGTATTTTGGCTGAATTCGACTACAATATGAAACCGAAGGAAACGTTCCCAGTGGATCAAAAAAAAGAGATGTACATAATGTATTTGATGAAGAAACATGCTTTTCCATTTGTGTATTGGAATTTAATGTTAAAGTAAGTTTCAGTAATATTTTTTTTATACATTTAGAGACTAGAAGTCTGTGGCTTTGAGGAAAAACCAGTTAAGTGACATTTTCGGAATAATTTGGACAAAAAATCGAAAAATCGCAAAAAAAAGTTATTTAAGTATTTTTCTCTCAAAACCACAAAAGTAATAAAGTTATTTTATTCTGAAACTATTTTTAATAGTGTCAATTAAATGAATTTCAGGGGCTACTGGCATGGTCCAGAAGTTATGCGGAAATTAATGCATCCCAACATGCCTAAAACCGTCTCGTAACCCGATATTAGTTAAATTTAAACAATACAGCAGAAGTATACAAATGAGGTGCAATGGATTATACATTTTAAAAAATGTAATATTATGTCGAACTCAATAAAGTATACTGTTTTTTTTATTGTTGATAAATGATAAAAGAAAAATGAATCCTTTACTCATAGTTCATATATAATTATCATTTATTACACGTATGTACAGCTTCTAGTAGTTTTAAATTAAACAACGGTACATTACTTAACAAATTTCACATAATACATGTCATTTTTATGCATATTTTAATTATACACTCTTTATTTGCATCTCTGCAAAAATTTGATATGTGCTGTATTTTACAATGCCGTCTTTATCTCCTATACAGAAAATCACATCACCAAGACATTCTCTGTGGATCACTTAGGTCTTTCCAGTAAAAAGTTTTATTCGCAAAGAGCCAAAACTGTCCAACATTGATAACGAACATTGTCAAACATTCAAGAATCACTTGCCACGTCTGTGGAAGTCTTAAATTCAAACGGAAGAATATGTACGGAATGATAAAATACCGTGGCTCTAACAGTAATTGTGGCACGAGTACAAGGGAGATGCAGCACAAGTATAACATTATTTTTATCACATTTACGTGACTGATACACTTGTAAAATGCGTACATCGTATATCCATAAACCGGCGCCAACAAATACTTGAAGTATATGTTACGGTTCATAAATTTACTCCACAAATAAAAAACGTAATGCCTGTTATCGGCTAGTACAAATTTATGAACGAGGGTGTTATTATGAATTACGATTACGATACCCGCAAAAATGAAACTAGAGACAAGTAAATGTTTGCGTATATCATTGCAAAAGCTTTTCAGCCAGATAATCATATATGGCCAGGCAAAAAGCATCGAAAATGCTGAAAAGTAGAATATCTGTGGCAGGTGAACCGTCGGTTTGTGGGATTCACGATCTCCAACGACAATGCCCTCGTTGTATATTATAAATGCAACAAACGAAATCCCACATAATACGTACATCCAAATGGCAGAAATCAAATCGAAAATTAATTTACCGAATTGTAAAGGTCCTTGGAAAAATTTCAAAACCAAGAAATTCCAAATTCTCTGAAAGTGATAAAGTATTTTTTTAATGTTTTAGTTCTAGGAATAGACTAGGAAATAGATAAATATATCTGTGGCTTCCGGGAAGAATCAGGTAATCGCACTTTTTGACACCATTGAGATAATACTCCCAAATGAAAAAACAGGAATAACATCAAATTTTAGTAAAAAAAACATTAGTAATAAAGTAATAATAAACAATAATTAACAAAAACTTAATTAATTCAACATTTGTCCAGAACATTTTAGATAATTACATACATTTCTTAGCAATTTCAAGATAAACGCATTTATCTTGAAATTGCCCAAAGTTTACTTAACTGGTTATTCTCGTAAGCCACAGATATATAAATTTTTTCAGGTATAATAAAGGTGATTTACAAAAATGTTAATAATACCTTGCTTGCTGATGCATTGGCATATTCTGTGTTTCTCAGGATAGATTTAGATTGTCGATCAATTTTATCCAAACAATGTTCTCCAGCAAGTAATGCCATCCAGATAATATTTGTTTGTCGTACAAGGATTGCTATAATGCCTGTAAATAATAGGGAATGTATTCACTTCTATAAATAAAGAACAATTTAGCATTAATTTACTAAATAAGGGGCATTTTTACCTGGAATCGAAGCTAGATTAACATAGCCTTTTACATGTAAGAGCACCATACATAAAATCATTGAGACTGAAAACACGTCGGTATAATATAAAAAGAACCAAAAAAATAGTGGTGGAAGAAAAGCAATATTGTACGTCATTGCTATTTGAATCCATTTTTTTCTTCTTGGTGATTGATTATTCACATTGTGCAAATGTTTAGTTATGCAGTTTATTAGGTATAAGTTGAGGAATGTCGATATTAAATTTGTACTTCGGATGTAAGTTATATTGCACAGATCGAATAGTTTGAGCACCTGAGACGTTATAAAGTAAAGTGCTGGAAGTGTAGTGATTTTCTGGTCCCACTGAAAACAATTGATTATTTCAACAAAAACTTAATTGTGTTCTACTTAGTGATATCATATAGCATATTCGATTGAATAAATTAATCTCATCCATTGAATTGCAATTAGCTCATATTCAGAAGATTTTTTTTATGAATATTATTACAGTATTATTACATTTGTTTAATAATTACTTCATTTAATGATATCTAACCAAATGCAAGTTCAGTCTAATTATTGTAATTAATGCACATTATACATTGCACCTACCTCATGATATCTGCCTTCACAGTATCTGATTGTCTGAGGTATATGGAATATTTCATCAATATAATAAGTAGGTTGAATCCTATTCAAATACAAGAATAACAACACAGTGGATATAACTACTAGACTGCTACCGAAGAAATAGACAATTTTATCAGTTAATCCAAACTGACTAGAACCCTTCATTGTCTCCCACTATATCCTCTATTTCCTATGTCCAAAAACAAACACATCAGCAGTTATCTGAAACAACTAAAATTAAACACTCATATTTATAATTAACACTCCTGCAATTTTAATAACAAAATAATTATCCTGTTAAAACGAACTCAGTTCTCAAAGAAAACAACCTGTTTCCAAACTGAACAACATACCTATCCTCTAACAATACATACGTACACACATTATTAATTATAAAAAACCGGCACACACTTCGTTTCCTTCATTTAGTAACTCAGCGCCAAACTGGTTGTTTACAAGTGAAGTCAGCCACTGTTCCCACAGTTCCACTATTTTTCATCAGTCGGTAAAACAGCTCCCCCAAAAAGAATGAAACACAATTGCCAAACTTTCCTCAAATTCATTTATAATTCCTCGATTAACAGAACAATTGACATTACCTCGCCCCTGACATTGCATGACGAATTAATCTGTCGCTGATCGACCAAACGAGATGTCGTGACTCGAACGAATTTGAACGTTTGAATGTATTCCCACGTGCAGTTCTTCTCTCCGCTGTGTCGGTACTTTCCGGCGTTCCGCGCATGCGCGACGTCATTTGCACGCTATGGATTCCGTCACCGATTACGAACGATGTGCACCTATTTAGTGATCGACTCGCGAACGTCGCGTGAAACGTAGTGCTGTTACCGTTACCGATTAACCTGCAGCCGTCGTCGGTCTTTCCTCTGCGCGGTTAAGCCAGTCACAGCCTCATGATCAAATCCAAGGTCATCGTCGTCCTGGGAGCGCAATGGGGCGACGAAGGCAAGGGAAAAGTCGTGGATATGCTGGCTAACGACGTCGACCTCGTGTGCCGATGTCAAGTAAGTCGATTCCGCGAATCCCCATAATTCCTGAAATTGCACGGCGATCCTCAACTAACACCCTCCCTTGATAATGACGGGGTTTTTATCCCACATTTGAACCGCCTTTCTTGGTAAATTAAGATGTTATTACACGCCACATTTTGTTCCTTTGCATGTGTGTGTGAGCGTGAGTGTTTAAGTTCGTCTGTGTAAATACTGGGAATTTACTGAATCTATGAATGCATGTGTGAATGTTGGCTGAGTTGGTGGCTGTAATTATGTACACAGAGATCATTGTTTACCTACTTGTTTTTATCAGGGACAAGTGTAAAAGTTTGTCATTTTGTCAGTGTGGCATTTTTTTTATATTTGCGAAGAAATTGTGGGTGATGGGAGGAGAAATGGAGTGTCTGAGATTTGAATAATGATGGATTGTAGAATTGTCGAAAATAAAGGTGCACTGAAATGAGCATGTCAGTTGAAAGCTGCATGTGTGGGAGCTTGCGCATGTGCATGTGTTCTTGAAATAGAGACCTTGGGACAGTATTTTTAGAAGCTCAATGCCATCAATCATTTTTGTTATTTGTATTAATTTTTTGTCAATTGGGTCTTTAAAAGATAATAGGATGTCATTGTCATTAATATATATAACAAGATAGAGCCAGTGATATCTGGTTTTGCATTTGTAATTTATGTGAGACTAGTAGTAATTGAGGAGATTCCAACATTTATGCAATAATAACAAATTATTGTAGTTTTAGGCAATAAACCATTGCATGACATTCCAATTTGTTCGCTTTTTGTTTCTGCCATAGATAATCATAAATAATTGTTGTTTTATTTCCTCAGGGTGGCAACAATGCTGGACATACAGTGGTTGTTAATGGAATTGAATATGATTTTCATCTTTTACCCAGTGGAATTATAAATACTAAATGCAAATCTGTCATCGGTAATGATTTTACTTGAAAATCATCATTATTATAATATTTCTAGCAGAATATTTGCTGACAATCTATACTGTAAATATTTCTACATAATGTTGAACTATTGTTCAAATGCAAATTCCTTAATCTGTTAGGTGTAAATAAATTTGTGAGTTCACCCATTGTCGTGAATATCTGTTAGTTACATTTTTTTACAGAACGATTCACTGTTTCAATTCAGAATAATGTAACAAATAAGCCCTGTACCAAAGTTTTGTATAAAAATATATAAATAGTAACATTTCAGTTCAGAATGTGTTTTTGATAGCCACAAGTTTTTACAATTGTTATTGAATTGAGAAAGATTTTATTAAGAGAGAATGATAGATTGAGTCAATTATTTGAATGTCTAAATTGATATGTAATGATTAAACTTGCGGAACTATATATACCAACTAATGATTCACTGAAATTGTCTTTGCAACAATCATTAAACTTTAAACTTTGTTGCAGGTAATGGGGTCGTTATCCATTTACCAGGATTATTTGACGAATTGGAAAAAAATGAAGTAAAGGGTCTCAAAAACTGGCAAGATAGATTGATAATATCAGATAGGGCACATATTGTGTTTGACTTCCACCAACAGGTTGACGGACTTCAAGAGCTCGAAAAGGGAACAAAGCCTTTAGGTACAACCAAAAAAGGAATTGGTCCTACATATTCCAGCAAAGCTGCCAGAAATGGATTGAGAATTGGAGACTTGCTTGGAGACTTTGACAAATTTAGTGAAAAATTTGAAGCTTTGGTTACTCAGTATCAAAGGATGTTTCCAATGCTTCAAGTTGACGTTAAAGTTGAATTGGAACGTTACAAAGGGTTTGTTTCTAATATTTAATAAAACACTCAACCCTAGCACAATTATCCTTTGCATATTTGGTTCTCTCTTATAGTTATTCAACAACACATCTCTAATTTCTATACTTTTTGTTACATTATTTAATGGACATTAAACAATTATTTGGGAAATAAAATAAAATTTATTAAATGTCTGAACAATGGTTAAAACTCTAAAATAAGAAAGTGATAAACACTGAAAAATAAAGAGCAAACCTGTGTTGGTTTTACTTGGGACAATTGTGCAAGGGTTGAGTGTAGTGGGACTTATAAAATACCTGTAAAATAAAATAGTTATAAAACAAATAATACAAAAAACCATAAAATGCTTTTGAGTTTAAAGCGATGATGGCATTTGGCATTTTATAAAAGTAATTAAAAATTATTAAACTATATTTAGCTATAGTTTGGTCTTCGGTTGAAACTCAGAAAAAAAAAATTAAATTTTGGCTTCAGCCATGATGGTTCATAATTTCTAGCATTATACTTGAGAAAACACCCTTGTGAAATTATATACTGAAATATTTTCGTGGCATTCGCGCAAGAAAATAATAAATTATTAATACTTCGGAATATGTGAAGATTGAATACAGCTTTATGAATAGAGGCTTCATATGCTACCGCATATTCTACGCGGTAGGAATTCTTATCACATTCAATGTGAAACGTAAGCGATTTTTCTTTTCCACGAATGTATCAACTTATAACAACTAACATAAAATCTTAAAAGCGTTACTTGATATAGGCATTACTCGATACAATTGTATGTCCTGATTCTCAGGCTGGATCAGTTATAAGATTAAACTTATTATTATTAAATTATTCAGAGATGGATTCAAAAAGGGAAATTTTACTTTTCATAAATTGCTCAGTGTTAAAAAATCATTTTTTCAAACAAAAATATTACTTTTTCCATCAGGACGCTAACAAAAAGAAGTTTAATAGCTTGCGCTGAAAATCACCCTGTAACTCATGAACAATACACCATCACTCTTTGTTCTCGTGGCACGAAAAAGTACGTGTAACATGTGAATGAACTGGCAATTCCAGACCCACATGCTAATGAACTTAGATAGCCTTGGCTGCAATTTTACACTCATACGGAATTGTCAATTTCACTCACAAATTGCACAATAGTTATATCACTGTTATATGAAGTCGACAATATGTAACAGGTATGCTGAGAGAATACGACCACTGGTGAAGGAGACTGTCCACTTTTTACACGAAGCTTTGAGGGATGGTAAAAAAGTGCTGGTGGAAGGTGCCAATGCAGCTATGCTTGACATCGACTTTGGGACTTATCCCTATGTTACAAGCTCGAATTGCAGCATAGGAGGTGTTTGCACTGGACTAGGTTTACCACCGAATGTCATTGGAGAAGTCATCGGCGTTGTCAAAGCGTACACAACGCGTGTAGGCGACGGACCTTTTCCTACGGAACTTGAAGACGAAATTGGTGAACTGCTGCAGTCTCGTGGACATGAAGTTGGAGTTACGACAAAGAGGAAGAGACGATGCGGCTGGCTCGACTTAGTCTTACTTAAATATACTGCTATGGTCAATGGGTTAGTTTAACAACGAAATACTTATTTTCTTCTAGGAGTGGGCAAAATCATGATTATTAAACAAATTAATTTTCTCGATTTGATTTAAATAAATAAAATATGGATTTTAATAAATGTTGCTTTTCTTATCTAATTATATCGATATATATGGATTATCGAAGTATATCGATATATATCGATTATCGATATATATCGATTATCGATTTATATCGAATATCGGTATATATCGATTGTCGAAGTATATCGATTATCGATATATATCGATTATCGAAGTATATCGATTATCGAAGTATATCGATTATCGATATATATCGATTATCGATATATATCGATTATCGATATGTATCGAGTATCGAAGTATATCGATTATCGAAGTATATCGATTATCGATATATATCGAGTATCGAAGTATATCGATTATCGATATATATCGATTATCGAAGTATAACGATATACACGTTATATTGCAATTATTGATTTTTTATATTGCAGATACACGTCAATTTGTCTAACAAAGCTAGATATTTTGGACACCTTGCCTGAAATTAAAGTCTGCACAGGGTATAAGCTACATGGGAAAGAAATCAGTTATTTTCCAAGTAGCGCTTCGGAGTTGGCACAAGTAGAGACAGTGTATGAAACGATCCAAGGTTGGGAAACAATTACAGAAGGTGTCCGCGGTTTAGACAAATTGCCACCAAACGCACAAAAATATATACGATTGATTGAAGACTATTTACAAGTGCCAAGTAAGTTTTTTATCCTCCGGATTGTTCACACGTGTGTTTGCAATGTTGGAATAAATGTAATGTTTATAATTGTTCAAATTTTCAGTGAAGTGGATTGGCGTGGGAGCAGGACGAGAGAGTATAATAATGATCTGACAACATTTCCACATCCGACAATTTGGCGTGTGAGATTTTCAATTCTTGTTGATTAGGTAATTTATTCAAACAAACAAATAAGCCAAATGCACATATTTACACAAAATAAATTATCAACTGCTGACTAACAAAGTAGACCGTGTAATAGAAACTGATCACGAGATTACATTGGCAACATGCCTTTTCCCAATCAGGTCTACGTTTTCAAATATAAATACTTAATGTTAAGAAGTCTGTTACGTTTTTTTACACACTAAAAATACCGTACGCTCGATGTGTCTTTTGAACTCTTCCGATGTTCTATTTATATTTTTAGTTCAGAAGCGTTATATGGACAACTTGTGTAATGTACCGATTATGGTTCACAGGGACATTCCTGATGGTTTCTCTGCCGATCAACGAAGAAAATAGTGAAAAAAAACAAAAAAATACCTTTAAAGAGGAAGCAGTTGTTGACATTTGTCATTAATGGAAAAAAGTGCATCGCTTAATTTAAACAGAAAAATGATACAGGCTATTTTCGGGCAAGATGGTCAAAAGAACTTTCAAATAAAAAATGATGAGTGCATGATATTTATAGTTTCCAAACTTTTAATATATTAGAATAGAAATACACCAAAAAACGTATTTTTCATAATTAATTTTAACTTATATTTAATACATTATTTTCAGATCTTTAAAAATTTTCGAAAAAAGACAGATGAATGTAAATAGACGAAGGCGAATAAGGGAAATTGTAACATGTGGGTTTTTTGTTTGGGATCACTTTTGACCACTTTACCTAATCATTGCCTTTAAAAAAAGAAATTCGACAAATTTCGCTATTTTACCTATGCCATAAACATTGAACTTGTTCAACTTGTTCGCTTTTAGTACAATATATTAATTATTGTACAAGTATAATTGAGTTGCTGGCGTTAAAACTGGCCAAAAATGAAATATTTTTATGGCGTTTGTCGAGTTTTAACAACCAACGACTCAGTGATTATAACTTGAATGTGATTTAAGCAAACAAATCGACCGAGCCAAATATGTCTTATTTTGTATTTGTATTTACGGTATATTTCCGTGTGGAAATGTACAAGGAATGTACGGGACTTGTTTTTTAAACAAAGCTGGACACGCTGTTAAAGTTTACGGAACTGTAACGCAATTCAATATTAGCAGAAAGATTGAATGAAGAATGTGACAAATAATTGATGTAAATAATTGTGTCCGATAATTTACCTATATATCTGCAGACGCACGCTAAAATGCATGGCACAAATTGATGTCGAATGCAGTGTATAAACACATCATCTACATTTTCTCATGTATATCGACTTCGGTGATCGAACGAATTAATTTCAAATTTATAGCAGTATTGCACATTAATGGAGCCTGTCTACAAACGTCCTCTTCTATTTAAACATTTCTTCATTCTATTTAAAGCCAAATTTGAGAAATTAAAAATCGGGGTTTTTACGCAATAAGTAATCACGGTGCACATAAGTATAATATTAAGCATGGGGAAATGTAATGTTTTTTGTTCAGAAAGACAAACGTGAAAAGTCTAAATACCAAGGTTAATGAGACTTTCATGTGCATTGCAATTATGCATTAACATTGTCTCATATTGATTGAAGTATTGATGTTTGTACTTAAATATATCTTTTAATCATGATTCGTATCACTTCCAGTATTCTTGGGCTTAGTCTGACTGTGTAATACATTTCCAGCACATGTTTTTCATTTTACATGAAAGTTCAGAATAAATTTTGTTTATAACAAAAAAATGCTGTAAAAAATGCCGCTCTTGTCGAGATTTGCCAACTTTTCACCCTTGTTGCACAAAACTGTGAATACCGTCATAAATTGTACTGGTTTACGTAGAAAAATATCATGTAACTCGTAATATTTATTATTTGGGTATAATGTCGCGTTCGATATTAGTATTCGTATCATTCATCTTATGAGAATGTTATCGAGTCAAATTTGGCTTTAAACGTCATTGTTGTAATATTTAATCATTTGTTATTTGTATTAAAAACAAAGATACCAAACTTGACTGAAATAAAACAATGAGCCCACAAATTACAGAATGAATAATTATTTCAGTTTGCGAAGATAGGTGCTGCAGTAGAACCTCGGTTATCCCATCTTATGTGCTTTGTAATATCCTGATTATCCGGAAAAACTCGGATAAACTGGACTGCAGAAGTCTAGCTAAAATAATTACGATAATTTGCTGTTTTAAGCAACTTTAAAGTAATTGTGATATTGTTAAATGTTAATAATTTTGTTTTAAACGGAAATTCTACCAACAATTTCGATATATTTTAATTACAAAAATTGACTTCTGACCCCTACCCCTTGGATAATCGAGATTCTACTATTTGGATATAAAGTTGGGCAAATCATCAGAAGTAATCGTCAGAAGTTGTTTGAATAAGTTGACAATATAATTTGCGCACAAAAGTAGTACGTTGTTTTCAACGATTTTATACAAAAATGACGAGAAACCCCATTTACAATTTATTGCTACGATATTTGAATGAACCATTGTGAAGATTCATTTTTACATATTATCGTTCCGCGATATGGCAATAAATCTCAATCTCTGGAGACACTAAAGCGAAGTATATGTTACCAAAATAAAGACACTAAAAATAACGTGAACACTGAGGGCATCATACGATCATTTACAATAGAAACTTGACAGCTTTGCTACCATCGACGGTTGATTTCAATGTGTAAAAAAAATTAAAACGACTGTACTATATTTTTAAATATTAAATACTGAGGAAAATGACGAGTTCAACTGAAATGTTCATTTAATCATTGTCCACGGTTCGTTGTGTATTCATCATCCCCTGAAAGTCGAAAGAACGCGTTTCCTTTCGTTCCCTCGCTCGTCGGTTTTGAAACCAGATTTTGACCTGAAAATAATGATAATAAAGGTTGAATTTCGTAATTGTAATTGTGTTTGTAATTCTCATGCACCTATTTATGTTCTACATTGAACAAATATTGACGAAAGAACTTGAAAATGTTAAGAGAATCTTAAATATTTGAGATGAATAAGAGGGAATTTAAAATGTAATGATCATAGTTTATTTTTAAAAGTTGTAAGAAATCCAATTTTCAAGTTCTTAGCCGATATTGCATGTAGTATTTAAGATTGAATGATTCGTGACTGAAAGTCAACGAATTTGTGTATTTTAAGAAATCTTAAGCAAATTTGTAGCTACGATTTAATATGAAATTTCATATTAAAATGTAAATTTTCGGTTGCATATTTTGTACTTTTTCGGTTAAAATTTTTGGAGGCCGAAAATCTATTTTCTATCAATTAAGTGTTTTAATTTATGCACTCGATCTAAACTAAAACTCGGTCCGTTTTTTGTTTGGTATTTTTGAACTGAATTTTTCTTTACGCGAAATAAACTGTAATAAACTGGAAAGATACATTTGTAAATTACAATGTATGTTGTTAATTGTACCATAATAAATATAATTTGTAACTGAAGAGATACAATCATAGAATGGAAGTTTAATCGGGGAAAATAGTATATTACATACATTACCACTTTTACATTACCACTTAGTAAAAGAAACATCCCTAAGGGAACAGGAACCTTGAATTAGGATAAGGGAACAGGAACATGAACCTTGAACCGACGTTAACATTGATTCAACATCGACAAAACATT
Source organism: Ceratoteleas bidentatus (assembly GCA_022817645.1). Lineage (NCBI taxonomy): Eukaryota > Metazoa > Arthropoda > Insecta > Hymenoptera > Scelionidae > Ceratoteleas > Ceratoteleas bidentatus. The sequence continues at coordinate 30,350 of JABFPB010000508.1, forward strand.
GAATCGACGTCGAAACGACGTCTGAATGTCCGCTCAGTTGATAACGATTCGATATCGATGATCGACATCCATTCGACCCTATGATCGACATTGATTCAACGTCAATTTGACATTGATGTAACATCGATTCGACGTCGATGATTAACATTGATCAGGCGTTGAATCAACGTCGACAGTCGACATCGATCTGATGTCGAATCGACGTCAGAAGTATATAAGAATTAGAAATAATTAGTATTATACGAGAAAAATTCGACGTCGATTTCACCACATAGAACTAACAAACGAAAAAGTACAACTGCTCAACTATAATGTTAAACCCCAACTTTAAGCTCCATTCTACTTCAATGTTTCTAAAACCCCGGCAATTTCCAAAGGACCCCAGTTAAAAAATTCCCTTAGAAACCATTAGATATACATAAACAACACTGGCGAAAACCGCATACGAACCATTAGAAAAGTTATATGGCATGAAATATCACAAATCATGTGTAATGGAATACCACAAATTATGTCGCATGGAACACCACAAATTATGTGTAATGGAATACCACAAATTCGGTCTCTTTTCCGTCAAAAACCGCACAGATAGATCTAATTAGAACCAGTCCCAATAGCATCTAATCGAACTTTTTAACCCTTTCATGGTCCAACGTCATAAATAGCATTAGATTTCGTGACGTTGGACCAAAAAAGGGTTAACTAAGGCCTACCACTAGCATTCCTAACACCCTAATTCCTAATTCCTGAAACATCAACAAGTCACTACGAACTCACTCGGCTTTGCGGAAGGTGCAACACGCCCGACAACTGAACGACGTCCTTCCTAGTGAGGTATGCCCCAGCTTTGTACCTATCCTCCAAAATGTCCAGCTGGAATTTGGTGAACGGTATCCTGGGGTGCGATCCCAATTTCCTTTTGCTCGCATGGCCGTTCGCCGGCTTCCTCGGCAGCTTCGGGGGTCTGTACCTGGTGCACCTGAGCCAAGCCAGGTCCTCCCTAGGCCCAGAGCAAGGTTGCCCCGTCGCGCGTCCTGGAGACGGTGTCTGCTGGACCTGGCTGGGCCAACTAACCGCCGAGTATTTCGCAATAGGGTCTAGCTGGTGGGACTGGGTCTGGACCTGGGGAATTCCGGACAATCTGTCATCCAAAGGCGGTCGTTTCGTGGTGCCAGCATCCGGCAAGTGCTGCTGCTGGTTCGGCGGATCGGCGGCCAGGAGCCGGTCGATGCTGAAATCGCTGCGGGTCTTCTGCCAGCGCGGTTCGCTCATCTTCCCCGGACTCAGACTGAGCCCGTCCCGGGGTGTAACGTCGGTTAAATAAACGCACGCCCGGGAGCAAATTAAACGCATAGTTGCACAGCCGATGGCTATCACGTTGCACTCGGTTCGGCAAGCGGAGTACCTGCCCCTTTTGTTGGACGCTATGCTCTTATACCAGTGTATTATATCGGGCACCGCATCTTTTTCGCAACCTAATAACAACAATGTAATTGATAGCTGGCCCCGGGGGCGCGTTGCTTGCTTTCTATGGGCCAGATGTCTCGGTGCAACGGAGCCTGCCTAATCGAAAAGCCACAGGGGTCGGCTAATCCAGTAATGCTACTGTCTCCCTCAAGTAAACATTGCCAACGGCCGGCGGATAAGTGATTCCAATCGTCGCGCTCTCAATCCATCCTCATCCGCTCCTTTTTCTTATCCGGTTTCTTCGACACCTTCGAGATGCTGTTATTTTGGCCGTCGCGGTTAGTGTCTGTTACTTGCTACCCTGTTGAGAAATACTTGTAGGAATTGTCCTATTAGTGTCTATGATGTGTATGCGGTTTCTGTCTGACAGACGTCTAGATTTATATATACTTTTGTGGCAAACCAATGTCTACATATAAATTATCGATTCCTGTTAGAAACTGTAGGTCTATGTTTCTATGCGGTTTTTGTCCACTTTTCATATAAGTATTTGATACTTTCTAAATGTTTATATAAGTATTTTTCAACAGGGTAGGTCATATCGCCCGAATAAAAAACTATTAGAAAGCAATAGGATCCATAATTTTGCTCCTATTTCTGGATTCTATATTACAGCATTTTGTAAAATAAAAAAATTCGTATGAATCGCTGTGCATTTTGAAACGGAAAAATAATAGAAGATTTGTGCTAATTGTTATTTGGACCTATTCGTTTCTGATAGATTTGTTTTTAAGGGGATATCATATTCTTTCTTGGCTGGACTGATTTTCGTCGGTGATGACAGATGATTTGTGACAGCTTCGGATGCTGTTACAAATAGGGAGGAGTGTTGGCTGATTTCGGTTTTATTTCAAAGAAGTATGTGAGAGGAAGCTGGTTGGGCAGACCCCACTATTGAAATATATATTATATCGTTTGGAGATAGCATCATCAGATGAGATGTTGAATAGATATCGATTTAGGGTTTTAGACGTTATAAAAAGAGCAGTTTTATCGTTTCAAATTTATCGTTTTATGCTGGCACGTAATTGTGTAATTTTTATGTGGAGATCGAAATTCTAGGCATTTTATAATTTTATATTGTTTCCTAATAGATAATTTAAGGGAACGAAGGGTTTTCTGGCATGGATGATAATCGACTATAAATGAAAGAGAAATTTTTTTTAATCAAATATACTTGTTTAAAAATGATACATCTAATGAATATCAAATGCTTAATGAAAATATCGGCAAAATAAAGGAATAATAACATTTGGAATGAAAATATCAATTTTTAGGTTTATATTTAAGGTTAGCAGATAAGTAAAAAGTTGAAAATTCAAAACACGAAGAAACTGGCTCTATAATTACATAATTTGAGTGATACAATGATAATCAACTATCTGAGCCTCTAATTTTACTGATTTCATTTTCGTCAGATTCAGTTTTTGTGTTAACGATTTTAATAAATCAAGTATAATTTTCAACTCCAAAATAGTGTTGAATAAAACTAAGGAAACAAATAATTCCGTGCCTTTCCAATACATTCGAATGTATGCATAAATTACTATTCGAGTTTTTTTTCGCAAGGTGTCCAAATTAGCATGCGTCCCCCTATAGCAAGAATAAACGTCAACGCGCTATGTTTGGGGCCGGTAAGTTTGCGATCAGATGTTGTAGTAGGTTATGTCACATTGTTTTGATAGGTCTTGTGGTGCGTTTCAAATCAAAGTCGAAGTCAACTTTCTCCAAAAACATGAGATTTAATTGACTGTTGTCAGCTTTCTACAAACGAAATGGTATTCCTCAAATGAGAAGATAATAGGTCAAGCTGATTTTAAAAGTCCAATGCAAATATTAGCATAAACTTTCTTCCACTGGATATGGAATTGTGGTGAATACTTGAAAAGTAAGTTCAAAAGAATATTCTATTAAGTTAATATCAACACAACTCCTACATTTTATAAATTGTTTCTTGATGTAATGTAAAAAATATATATTTGGATTAATATATTATGTATTTGCAAACATAACCCTACACTAACAAATTTTATATGGTTTTTTATTAGTTAAATGGTGCTGCTAGCCATCTGAAATGGTACAATATTTGGCTTGCAATAGCAAAATGCCACAATTAAAATAGAAAAATGTCACTATTTAAATGCAAACTTTTACCATTTCAAATATTCAAAGTGAATAAGGATTCAAATATGACAAATTATTTCAATTTTGTATACATTTTATTGTTTAGTTTTCTTTATGTAGAAATTAAACAATTTTTATTTATTTATTTATATATATATAATAATTCAATTACTTTAATTGGAAAAGTTTACAAGGAATTGTTTAGTATGACTAGGTGTAAATGTTAGTATGTATATAAAACACAAAACTAGTTGACTGAAATATTTGTTGAAACATTTTATAAATAAAGATTTAATTGATTATACAAAAATACAGATTATGTGAATTATTTATAAAAATAGTTAATTTTGAAGTTCGTCTGCAAACGGATATTCTGGATGATTTTCAATTCCAGCTAAAAAGGTGAAATTGTTTATTCGTGCTCTCCATCCACGGTCGACTCCATTCAAAGCATTCATTTCATCTAATGTCAACTCCCAACCAAACAATTCAAAGTTTTGTCGAATTCTGTCTGGATTAGTACTTTTTGGGATAACTATGATTCCCTTTTGAATTATGTGACGTAATAATATTTGAGCCGGTGTTTTGCCTTTTTTCTCAGCTATTTCAACAACAGTAGGAATCGTCAGCAAATCGGGAAGAACATCAGTTTTGTTCATCAATTTGATTAGTCCTCTGGTACCTAAAGAAGAATAAGCCGTCATAGGAATTCCCTTTCTTTTGCAAAATTCAACCTGAAACAAATGTCACATATTTATATATGATTGGTTTTTAATATATGAATATGAATTGGTAAATTATTAAATTAAATTACTAAAGATAATTATGTTGATAACTTAATATTAATTTTAGGAAACATTAAATTAGCCAATTATATTGTGGCAGTAAACGGTTACATAAAATAATTGTTTGACTTTGAAAAAATGTCTCCGCCACAAGTTAGTTAATTGATAAACCATAAAATAAGCCTTACCAATTTTGTTTGCTGAAAGTAAATATGTAACTCGACTTGTAACATGGAGATCGGCATGGTTGCATGCGCGAGGATCCTCTCAATTTGAGTGATGTTGAAATTAGATAATCCGATAGCCCGCGCGCGTCCCGCTTTAACTTGATTTTCCATTTCCGTCCATATAGCTAGATGATCAGTACTGCGGTCAATCAGCATCTGGCCTTTGTCATCTTTTGGGTGCAAGTCGCCTTCGATCTCTTGAAATGCAAACGGAGTGTGCACCAAATAAAGATCTATGTAATCTAGCCGCAAATCTTTCAGAGACCGTTCGATCCACTTTCGGATTCCTTCTGGTCGATTGCCACCTGGTGGGAGCTATTGATTCAAATATTATACTTCGTTATTTTATTATTTAACGTATTGTAAAACATCCACTTTGAAGTTTCAGAACAGTTAAACAAAATAATAATTCGTTAAGTTATTATCAATCTGATTATACGCCAAAACGCTATTTCTTGCAGCGCCAACAAAATTTACCTGTGGCAGAATTTGTAAGTTATTAGTGGAAAGCAATACCATAGTCAAAGTAAGAATATATTGGCCATATAGGAAACATATTTTCAATATCTTTGGATTATATTTATTGGATTGTAATTAGTGTAATATATTGGGAATATATTTCCAATTTTTACAATATACTGGGAATATATGCTTCCCTAGTAAAAGTAGAAATATTTTGGGCATATATGAAACATATGGCCCCAATATATTTTTTAAACAAATATATGTTTATTTTTACTAATAAGGTAATGAAAACAAATATAAATATATATAACATTTTCATAAAAACGATTGAAACAAATTGATATTCGTATTCAAATTGTAACTGATGTTCTCTTTTATTTATTTTTTGTTATTTATTAATTCAATTATTTAATTGATTCTTTTATAATTATTTAATTCAATTAATTCTTGTATTTAATAATTAAAATTTATTTCCACTAATAATTTCGAGTGTAGACGGGGTAGTCGTATTAAATTGAAATGAGTTGGCTTGTAGTGGAGAACTGATAATTTTACTGTATAGGTTGATCCAAGGTTATTACTTTTGTTACAATGAACAGCTCTTCTCGCTTCACTCTGCCGGAATCGATCCACTTGTGCAAAACATTCCCAATAAAACGTTCATTCTCATAGACAGTCGCAGTATCAATGTGCCGGTAACCAGTTTCCAGTGCCAAATCGACTGCCCTTTCAATTTCGTCCCCTGTTGCCTGTACCAAACAATATCATTCATCAACAATAGTAATAAAGATTCTTACAAATTGTATGAGAGTCCGATTTTCAAAATATTGAGGTCCTTTTGCCATAAGTGGAATTTGAACGTTGAAAAGAGAATTCGTGGTGTGACACGAATTATTGATTACTTTTAAGAGCAGTATTCGTATCAATTATATCAAATGCAAGTATTCGAACAAGTCTAACGCCAACTACGAATTTCTGGAAAGGAGAAAATATTTTCATATTTATTCAATCAGGATGAATTTTCTTAAGATACCCTTATATTTATTTTCTTAAGATTATTAGCTAATTTTTAGATTATTAGCTAAGTTTTAAACGTTAATTAAAACTTACTTTTAACTTAGATAAAATTTAAGTCTTCTTTTTCTCCTAGTTGTAGTCGTATCGTACATTTTATAAGATATATGTTAGAATTAACAACTTGATTTAGAAAATTTTAAATGTATGCTTTTAATTTTTTTTTTCCTATAACTTATTCAGTATTATTGGTAACTTTCCATACAGCTTCATCTTAACAATTTAAGATGAAGCTGTCTGGAAAGGGCTGTATAATTAGGGTGCTAAGTAAAATATGTGTATTTTGTTGAAATAAAATTATTTTTTTACGGAATTTTTTTATGAAAAGTCTTTTTGTCACGCTAGAAATACGTTTTTTAACTCCTATTCTTACAAAGTAATTAAAACTTTGTTATTAAACGTTCATCAAAACATAGAGATTGTATATCTATATATATCAT
>JABFPB010000509.1:0-36908 GCA_022817645.1 Ceratoteleas bidentatus
TTATTCGTACCATTACTTCAAAAACGTGATTCATTCGTATTGCATTTTGCCAAATTTTCAATACGTTTCAATACGATCCGGTTACTGGGATACGATGCCCCTCATCCCTGGTGTCTGACCCTGGCGCGACTGACAATTTCCTTGGGGACATTCTCAGACACTTTGCCCGTCGATTGGCGCCCGAGTATCTAACCCGACTTATCGGGCGTGAAACTGTCGTTGCCGTGTCAGGAATTGAACGGCGATTGCAACGATCTCCGCCGGACCCCGGGGGGGCCCGCGGCGCACGCATTAGTCACGCGCACTTCGAGCGCGCGTACACCGACGCGCCGCGATTGTGCGCCGCGCTCGTACCGGCTATCTATCCTGACGTATCGCGTAACAAAATTATTATTAAGCGCGCGGCACGATTTGATTTCGCGGCGATGCATTACGGGGCGCCACGGATGCCGGCCGTGAGTTATTATTGCGCGTGCAGCGCCACATTCAATCGCCCGTTAGAGCCGCGGATGCATTGTCGGGAATAATTTGTTTCGATTGAAACGCGGCCCGCGTTTTTTCGACCCGACCGGCACGTAGCCGCGGTACCGTTACAGGTAGTCGGCAGCGAATTTATGCGTAGGCTCAAGGGAGCGCGCGGTTTCAGTATCATTTTCAGAGGCTGCGGCTTTCGAGGAGGTTTTCCGAGCGAGAGAAATGGAGCGGCGTTTGTTATTGTTCGCAAGGGGAAGGATGAGGAGAAGTTTTTTTGGGGCGAATAATCGATGTTTCGGGAAATTTCTGTCTTGACTTGGATTGGTGGATTGGTAGTTTTAAGATTGGGAGATTTGGTGGAATTTGTCTAGGGATTGGTTGTATGTTGGGGGAGTAATTAGTCAGCGAGAAAGTGCTGGTTTTCGTTGAGAAAAGAGACTGAGAAAGCTGCAGTCTTTCCAGAGTGGAGTAGAGAACCAATCAAGAACAAGATTCTATAAAGCAACTTGGACATGATTGGTTGTCGATAATACAAGCTTGTTGTGATTAGTTATCTATTATGGAACTTTGTTTTTAATTGGTTGATCACATTGTGGCTTCTGTGTTATAATGTACTGCTGTCCGTAACATATTTACACTCGTAACTTACACTTACAACTTTCTCGAAAGGTTTCATAAAGTACTACTATTAATTTTGTTATATTTCACCTTACATACGTAACATTTACACTTATAAGGAATGTACATCTTATATTACTTCTACACTTACACTTATAAATAACTTAAACCCTATATTACTCATACACTTACATTTATAACTAACTAACACCTTATATTACTTCTACACTTACACTTATAAGTAACTTAAACCTTATATTACTAATACACTTACACTTATAAGTAACTTAAACCTTATATTACTAATACACTTACACTTATAAGTAACTCACACCTTGTATTACTTCTACGCTTACACTTATAAGTAACTTACACCTTATATTACTTCTGCACTTACACTTATAAGTAACTTACACGTTACATTATTCAAATAATTACTTACACTGTGCAAGTGATGTTGCACTTACACTTACAACTATTATACGTTATGCTTGATTCTTTTCTCTTCCTCTTGTTAATCCTTTCAATTACAACTCTCTCTTACACTTCTAACTTATTCTTACTCTTTCAACTTACACTTGCAACTAACCATTTCACTCACAACCAAAATAAACCTTTTCTCCCATCTTCATGACTGCGACAAAATTTCCCTCCACCTCAATATGCTTCAGTCCAAATATGATATCGATAACCAGTTCCGATCGGCGTTTTTGAGGTTATCTCGCAGCCACTCTCCTCGGTGGCGCAGCAGAGTTCGATATAATTCCGCATTGCCCCTTTACCCTTTGCGCATTCTTTCCCCCGATTTTTCGAACCCCGCCAATATCGGCATGAAATATGCGCAAATGCGGAACACAACGATCGACTCGATTCCCAACAGGTTAAGCAAATCCCGGCCATTAATCATAATTTTTTGCCGCACTCCGACGCGCGTGTCTCGGATCGGCGCGCGGCTAAATAATTCATCAGCGCAATGGAGCGCCGCGCGACGACGATAAGTAGGTGTAAGCGCCATTGCCCTAGATCGGCGGTGCGCTACCGTGCGCCCGAGGCGTGAGTCGGGCGACGCCATCGTGTGTCACCGCGTTTCGCAAGCGAGCGTCTGGTCGCGGCAGACAGCTGAACTTGCTTCCCATTGCGCGGCTGTCTACGTCGAGCCAACATTGTGTCGAACACTTTACAATCGTTCCTGACGCACTTATGCAGCCAGAGAAATCAAAGGATTTGAAAACTTACACTTAAATTTACAAGTCTAACTTACAACTTACATTTAAGAGGAATTGAAAACTTACGGTGTTAACATTTTTGCATTTAGTTACACTTAGAACATACATTTAATAGTTTCGTTTACATTTTGAATCAAAAACTTAAACTTGAAACTTACACTTATGACTTACATGTACACTTATACGTTACATTAATAACTGTAATTTACTCTTATAACATGTACATTTGTATGTGTAAGTCATAAGTGTAAATCAAAATAATAAATGAACTTATGACTTAAACTTAACGGTTAAGTCATAAGTGCACTTAATGACTTAACGGTTAAGTCATAAGTGTACTTAATGAACACTTATGAATCTTTAAGTACACTTACACTACAAAGTTGCTTTAACACTTACAACTTATAAGTCTAAATGTATGCAACTATAAGCGATAAGTGTAAGTGCAATTACACGTGTATTTTTCAAGTGTAAGTCACCATTGTACAATTTTCCGCATCCGCTTATCTAACTAGACTTTTCTTTCTGAAATTCCTCGTCTCGTTCTCCGTGCAGAAAAGTTCAAATTCCCACCTACAATCGTAGAATCGCGAGCGCACAATGGCGGCCACGCGAATCTAGATCGTTTTCGCGGACCCTGAACTTTGGTCGTCCGATGGGAGTCGCGTTCCCGCGAGGGTGGAGATGCCGTTTTTTCTCCACACGTGGCGCGCGCTCGCGCACCTTTGCGTAACAAACAGGTAACGCACAATGGCGATTACGACAGCGCGGCGATTATACGCGCGCAGTGATACGTTTTACGGCGGATTAATTTATTCGTCCTACCGCTTATCGAGCTCGCGCGCAATTGGCGAAAAATTCCGTGGACGATACAATAGACAATCGCGCGCGCAACCAGGCCAACGCGCGGTATCGCGCTCGATCTCGCCGGGCCGCCAATGAAAGGCGCCCAACGTTGATAATAATTCGTTGCTGAAACGTAAGCGCGCGATGCCTGATTTAATTATTGCCCCGCGAGCTGTTATTAAGGGACGACGTGTTCGTAATTAAATCGGCGCGCGTTTTTCGTCGTTTTTGCGATTCCAGGCATTGTGTCCCCCCGAGATTTATGGCGTTTCTCGCCCAATGGGAGGGATCGATCGAAAATTTCGATTGCGCGCCTTATAAATGGAGGTGCGTCTATTTTACAGTCAAATTAGGTTATAAGTGTTACTAAGTGTCAGAGGTAAGTAAAAATACAAGTTAACTGAACTTGTAAGTGTAATAGGAAGTTGTAAGTGCAGGTAAGTGTAAGGTATGAGTGCAAATTCATATTGTAAGTGTAAATGTAAGTAAGTATAAAGTGTAAATTCATATTATAAGTGTAAATGTAAGTAAGTATAAAGTGTAAATTCATATTGTAAGTGTAAGTGCATATAAGTGCAAGAGGCGAGTATAAATTTGTGTTGTAAGTGTATGTAAGTGTAACATGTTAACTTATCTTGTAAATGTATATAAGTGTAAGTTGTAAGTGCATATAAGTGCAAGGAGTGAGTATAAATTCATGTTATAAGTGTATGTAAGTGTAACATGTAAACTTATCTTGTAAATGTATGTAAATGTAATTTGTGAATGTAAATTCATGTTGTAAGTGTAAGTGTACGTAAGTGTAAGCTGTAGTGTAAGTTTTCGATGAAAGTTACGAATGCAAAAAATCAATAAGTGTATGTTTTCAGTCTAATCACGTAATTAAGTTCATTGGTTTTATTAAAAGAAGTATAATTCGATTGCAATTTTTTAGTCTCCATGTGAGAATGACTAGTTGTTACTTAACAATTCACGCCTGATTTAATTATCGCTCCACGAACTGTTATTAACCGACAACGTAATTCGCAATTAAATCGGCGCGCGTTTCGTCCTTTTTGTGATTTCGTGCATTGTGTCCCACCGTACCGAGATTTATGACGTTTTGCGACCGATGGGAGGGATCGATCGAAAATTTCGATTGCGCGCAGACTGAATGAACGCGCGCCTTTTTCTCCCCGTCGAATTAACGGCTCCACCACGGTTTCATTGAGCCCGCGCGGCTTTACGTAACGCTTCCTTTATGGCACCGATTTTTTTGCATTCCGCGCCGGGTTCTCCAGCGGTGACTTACCTTCGAAAGCGTTACGATACACACGCCGCGGTGTGCCACAATAATTGTATCAATATGACGCAATTAGCGTTTTCGCCAAAACCCGATCAGTCGGACGTCCATCGGCGCGCATTATGTTATTGAAATCGCGCTTTGACAGGATAAAGATACAATATCCCCGTTGTGCAAACCGTGGCACAATGGTAATTGTTACCCCAATCAATACCGATTGCGCCAGCCGTTCAAATATTAAACGACATAATAAACACGCGAATAACGATCCGAATTTCACGTCTGATGTAAGTCCCGATGACGGTTGACCTAAATTTTTCAGCGACATGCGAACATTCTCGCAAATTGGTTAGATTTGGAGAATTGCTCTGATAAGAGGGATTAAAACTTTTTACAAAGAGTTATAACTTTCGTACGTTCTGTACAAGAAATTCTAAGTGCAAATGTAAGTTATAAGTGCAAGTTTTTGATATACATGTAAACGTAAAGCATTAATGTAAGTGCAAGTAATAAGTGCAGGATTAAGTTGTAAGTGCAAGCATAAGTTACACCTGAAAGTGTAACTTATAAGTGTTAGTGTAAGTGCAAGCGTAAGTTCTAGAGATAAGTACGAGTCATAAGTGTAAATGTAAACTGTAAGGGCAAGTATAAATTATATATGCAACTATCAATCATAAATTTAATTGTGCGTTATAAGTGCTAATACAAGTTATATATACATGTGTATGTCATAAGTGCAAGTACAAGCTATAACTGCAGTGGTAAGTTACAGATAATACTTGCACTTATAAGCTACACTTGCAACTAATTTACACTTAGACCTCTTACAATAACAACTTATGCCGGAACTTACACTTACACTTACAGTTTAAGTGTAAACTGTAAGTTTAAGTTTTAACTTACAGTTTAAATTTAAGTAATAACTGAATTTACAATTACACTTAATGTTTACACTTACCACTGTATTTATACTTACAACATTTACAACATTTATTTAATTTTCAAAACTGCACTCACACTCATTACTTATACTTACACCCACCTAACACTTACATTAGTCGGTTCACTTAACAACTTATAACTAAATTTGACGAAATAATCTTAAGTATTAAAGTAAAATTTATAACACTAATGCGCAGAATAAGTACTGAACTTGTAAATACAATTACGAGTTAACCATTTCTCCATTCCCTTCGAAACTTATCTCAGTTTTACAACCCAGTTCAGTAATTTGTTCTGAAACGTTTTTACACACTCGTTGTTCGAACTGACCATATGCAGTGTAAACCCATGTGCAAACACCCGGGACATTGCTCGTTGAATGCGCCCATATACACCAACACTCGAAAAAGCGTTCGTAAGACAATCATCGTCGAACGTTTCCGTATAATAAACTTACCTTATAATAAATGTCCGCGGCTGATTGCACAATGCGCATATTCCGTCGGAAATGATCCGCAATTCATTACCCTCGGCCATTTTCGCCGGCAAATCGCGCGGCATAAATTGCGATTTTTGCGAAACGTCGGCGGCGATTCGCCGTTTCGAAATCGTAATGCCCGATATCGTTTCGCGATTATTATAACGTACTTTCACCCGAGCGCCGCGATGAACAAGTCGAAAAACCGTTCGACCCGAGTTATCACCGCGCAAACTTATTGAATTGTTCACGTGATATGCAAATGCGTCGACATTCATAACATCGGCACAAAAATGGGCCAATGGCGGCGACGTGTTGTTGTACACGGATCGACAGTTACGGGGCAGTGCATAGTGCAATATAAGCACAATATACAAGGAACAACATCGGCGCGATGCTCATAAGGCAAGCGGAACATACGGCAGGCTCCTCGTTGTTGGATGTACGCCGCGGCGTATCTTGTTCTACAACCAAAGTCGTGTTCTATCCGCCTAATTACATTAGCTAGCAATTCTGCCTTAATTGTTTCGGTATTGCATGCTAAATGTAACAGGTAAGAACTCCGAATGGCTCGAAACAAATGGTACACTTTGCAGGAAGGAAATCTGATTTATGGTCGCGAAAGTGTGCTCACGCAAAAATCTGACTTTAGTTTAAATGTCTAAGCATTTTAATGTGTTGAAAGTAAAACATTCAAAAGTCATTTTGCACATTTGTTGTCCTTTATTGCACATTTCAAAGCAAAACATTTCACACATCTTCAAAAATGTGCACAATTGAAGATTTGAATGTTACGTTTAAAGTTCTGTAAATGTCTTACGGTAGTGCTTCAAGCATTCATTGCACATTTTGCACATTGCGATGCTTCATTGAATATAAAATCCGAAACATCTTATCTTTGACCATTCTTTCTACTTCTAACCCATTGTACAGAAGTGGCATTTCCATTCTGGTCCGAATTGCACATTTATTGCACATTTTCATCTTCACAATTGCACATTTCTTCCTTAAAAAGCCGTCTCCTCATCAGTTATTTTTCTCTTTTGAAAAGTTTCCAACGAAAGATCCGATCACAAAATCATTCCGCATATTGCACATGAATTGCACATTCTGCACCGTTAATCACTCGGCTTATTAAAAAGCTCTTTCCTCGGTCCATCTTGCGCCGAGACAGCGACGCCACTGGCGAGTATTTTTGCTCGCGAAAACAATGCGGCTATCCATTTTACGCGCGAAAACGCCGCGGAAAGAAGCTCGCGATAAGTATAACGCATGCACCGGCAGAGATATATCTGCGGCCGGTATTACGTCAAACGCCCCCGCGATCGCAGATTGCGGGGTCCGGTCGCCGTGTCGCTTTATCGCGCTGACTTACCTACTTGCAAACGGCGAGATAGACTTATGCATTCGGCGACGCGCACTTGCATTGTCAAGTTTACATAATAGGCTCGGTTTCGCGGCTATTTGCGGTTGCGTAATGGTGTCAATTAGTTATGAGGAGACGCTTTTTTGAAGACGGGCCATTGTGCGACGACGAAAGGCGCATCTCCCGCAGGTGAAAGGTTATTTGGAGTAGGTGTTCTAACTGTAGAGAGGGTGAAAATAATGGGCAAATTCTGCCTGGTTACGCGGAAATGGGTACAGTGGTGACGTGTACAGTGACGTGCATGCACAGTTTTGTTACATATGAAGCAGTGTTCGACGGAAACGAAACGGCGGTTAGAATTGATTTTGGATTTGTGCAGATTTTTGTCACTGAGAGAATTACGTGTTCGGTGGGTTTTTTATAGCAATGTGACCTTTTCTTGCACATTAAAATGGAAGAATCGAAAATAGAAGATGTTTTATTACTTTTTTAGCGATCGTTTCCTGCACATCGACATTGCAAATATTGAATTGCACATTTTATTGCATATTTACTGATCTGGTACTGTATATTTATATTGTACATTATATAATCTGTTATTGGTTTAACCTTTCACATTTAGTATTTTTGAATTGCACAATGCTATTGTGCATCCCATCATTTTTGTACAGTCCTTTTTTTAACGTTGTTAACTATCTACATTTATATTTCTTCGCATTACTTCTCGTCCGCTACTTTGTATTAATATTATTATTATTATTATTATTTCGTATTGCACATTAGATTATATTTATTTATGCAAACTTAATTAGTCATCTTTTTTAATTTTGATCTTTCGCACATTGATATTACACACTGGGTATTTTTTTGCTGAAAATCTGTTGACAGCGACTAAATCTCGAATCTTTTTGTTCCTGCACATCGATTGTGCATTGCACATTTTAATGCCCAATCCATGAAATTGCGTGGAAAATTTAAACGACGAACGAAAGTGTCGTCGGTCCGTGTCTTTGCATATCGAAGCTCGAAAAATGACGCGCGCACAAAACACATTGGCATTAAAGATAAGGACGCGCCGGCCTCTCGTATTCCATTCGTCTTAGTCGGGCTAAGCGCGTTAAGTCCTGCGAGATCGCGGCGATGCATAAGCGATTTACTTGAATTAATGAGCCGGCCCCGCGCGCGAGACCGTCAAGCCCGAAAAGTCAATGATCCGATCTCATAATCACGGTGCATTAATAACTGGGGTGCCCCGGCACCCCATTATTTTTCCTTCTTCCGATAAATCTTAATTCCGCGTTATCTCCCGCTTATCCCCATAAAGCATCGCATCAAATACGGTATCAAAATTGAAATAATTCTCGTCCTCTGATTTATCGGGCGTCCGAGTTTGTCTTCGCTCGCGTTATTAATTAATTTCGAGACCTTGCACGGTGCTGAAAATACGCGACTCATTCTCGAAAAATGGTGCATGAACTTTTGATCCGTTCGTCGATTTAAATCATGTGTAATGGAGAAATGACTTTGACGGGTAGGAGGCTCGTGATCCCGGTTGAGACATTTTTGTAGGTCGAGTGTATCGGGTATATCGCGAGACGAGGCATCTGTCGCACGTGGGGGAGTCGATAACGGTCACTGGCACGTGTGGGCCTCGAATCAGGTTCATCGGGAGCAGCGCCTCGTGGCTGGGAGATTCTCCATCCCGTTTCGATGTTTGGTACTGCGATAGTTCCGTTTAATGGCCTATGCTTGACTGACTATTGAGAGGGGGATCAATAAAATGTGCAATGTGCAAAGGCTTGTCAAGTCAATAAAGGAACTCTTGATGGAATAATTGTACATTTATAGTACCATTGTAAATATATTCAGTGCATAGTAATATTTTATTATACTTGCACGTTAGTGTAAGTATGATGAACTATGAAAATGTGCAATATATACTGCTTATTTGCTAAAGAAATGGGAAAATGTGCAGAATATATTGCACATTTGTTAAGGAAATGTGAAATGTGCAGTATGTTCCACGTTTTCTAAAGAAATGTGAAAAATGTGTCATTGCACCAAACAATGGCAATATCTAATAAATTGTGCACAGTACATTGCACAGTTGACTGGCAAATATAACAATGTGCGATGTTCATTGCACATTTGTCAAATAAATATAAACATGTGCAATAGTATATTGAAAAATAGTTTCAGTGCATAGTAATATTTTATTATACTTACACGTTAGTGTAAGTATGATGAACTATGAAAATGTGCAATATATACTGTATATTTGCTAAAGAAATGGGAAAATGTCCCATATATTCACGTTTGCTAAAGAAATGTGAAAATGTGCAGAATATATTGCACATTTGTTAAGGAAATGTGAAATGTGCAGTATATTGTACATTTGCTAAAGAAATGTGAAAATGTGCAGTATATGTTCCACGTTTTCTAAAGAAATGTGAAAAATGTGCCATTGCACCAAACAATGGCAATATCTAATAAATTGTGCAAGTACATTGCACAGTTGACTGGCAAATATAACAATGTGCAATATTCATTGCACATTTGTCAAACAAATATAGTTGTGCAATAGTAATAGCACTTTTGTCAAGCAGATATAAAAATGTGCAATACCCATTACACATTCATCAAACCAATCAAAAAGGTGAAATCGCAATTGTACAATTGCAAATCTAATGGAAAATGTGCAATCGCCATAACACATTTGCCAATCCAATGAAAAGTGTACAATAGCCATTGCACATTAGTCAATTAAATGAAAAATATTCTATGTCCATGGTGAATTTGCGCAACAAACATAGAAATGTACAATATACTTGCACAAAAAAATGTGCAATGTCCAAACGACCTAATGCAGTGTAAAATAAAAAAGCAATTGTTATCAATTGGGTTATACATTACATTTTGAGAATCTGAAATTAATGTTATAATTTGCCAAAAAATGTCTTGTACAAGTTTTATGTGCCAAGAGGCGAATACATTAACCGGCGATTGAAATTCAGGGTGACGACTGAATCCCGCGAATCGCACTAAAACTTTAACAGTCCTAGTGACCTGCGCCGCGTCCCTGAAAATTGGCATAAATTCCGCGCGGCGCCCATCAAGCTGTCACCTTTTGCGATTCAATCGGACTTTACTATCGATCCGTCGCTAGACATTGTGTCCGGCATTCTTTTCTCGCGGCGATTTCCCCGCGCAAATCCCCGTATATATAATAAAACGCTGAAATTCGGTTTCGAAAAAAAGGCGCGCGACGATTCGCCTTTTACGAGTCAAATTTCCATACCGCCGCCCGAACTTTACATCCCGCGGGCCACGATTTATGATGTTACTTTTACGATCCTCGAGCGCGAGATTCGTTCGGGAGATCGAGATAATGCGGCCGGAGGCGTAGATGACGAAAAAACGGTTCCGTCTGTTTTAATCAGCTTTCCGCTTTGCAAAATATTTCAGGATTGTCGATCGCGACAGATCGGTGTTTTATGACGCGCGGTGCGCCGTAACTGTAAACATTGTGGCCGTTTTACGAGCGCCGCCGCAGAGTCGGGTTGACTCACTGTCGAGGGAGTCGGCCGTAATGTGCACTGGGAGGAGTTAGCGCTCGAGGACGAAATTAGCTGTTTTTAATGCACCGGCGACGAAGTTACACGGGTTCTGATTTAAGTCGCGCTTATGCGATGCTGATGACTGCGAATGATATTCAGGAAAAAGAAGAAATCTGGGGAGGGACAGCCGAGGAATGAATAGGGCATTTTTAATCGAGCCGGATGTATGGTTTCGTAAATTGTAGGTCGAGTTTAATGGAGGTTTATGATTGGGGATAATGTGCAGGGAAGAGGTGTGCAAAAAGGAAAGAACGAGTCGTTAGTGGGCAGTTTTACTTGAAGGATTTGGGTGATTGTTGTTTTTGTAGGTGTGGAAAATGTGCAATAGGATTGTTAGCAGGATCGTTATATCTAAAACGATACAGAAAATACGATAGAAATCTTTCATCTTGTGTTAAGTGATCTTTCATTGCACAATAGGTGATCTTTTCTTTACGTTGAAATCGCGCAGTCGATTACTTTTTAATGCACATTAATACTGCATACTTTAGGATTTGTTATTGCACATTGTAATTGTGCGTTTCCTATTTATTAATTACTATTGCAGGTGTGAAAAATGTGCAATAGGATTTCAAACGGCATCAACATATGTAAATCAACGGCCTGAATCGCAAAACGGGAGAGAAACATTTGAAGGAAAATGTGCAATTGGAAGCTGATGATAAATGCAAGAGGATGATGAAACGTTCAGAAAGGAGAGAAATTGATCGAATAATTTTGAACTAAAAAAAAGATTTCTCAGAGTCGTGAAGTTGTGCAATGTTCACTTGTACAATGTGCAAGAAAAAATGTGAAAAATATTATTAATTAAATACAGTCTTTAAAATCCTTATTCTTATACAAAGAAGAGAATACATACCTTCATCTATTACAATATTTATAGAAAAAATATTTATTGAATAAAGAATACCTTTATTTTCGATTTTATTCATACCCAATCGTAACTTTTTAGCATTCTATATAAATTCACAATTTCAAAATCATAAAATTTATCTGATAATGCAAAAACATTTTAAATGTTCGCTCAATTAAAAACGTGATTCGTGATCAATTTATCAAAACAAATGTTTATCACTGAGTAGACAATTTTTTAAAAAGTCTAAAATAAAGAATAATTATCTATTTGTTTCATTATTCTGGAAATATTGTTGAATAATATCTCAATCATTAAACAAGTTATACCAAAAATGTTTCCAATATTTCATTGTCTGTCTCCAATCCCCCCTACCCCACAAAAGACTCTCCTTAAAGTAAGTTTTTCCCCAAAATTGCAGCCGAAACTGCAAAAGGCTCCGCGGAATCGCAACGTACACCTCATCCGAGTCGTTGCACCCTCTTCCTCGTTCGCCCTGAAACCTGCGTCTGCCTTTGACTTGACGACAACGGGGACTCTTCCCTCGTCGCGAGCAGTCAGTGCCCGTCCGCAAAGCACCACCTTAGCAACACCGAAGACGCAATCGCGCGGCCCAGCGCATCATTGTGCTGGCACTTTGTGCCGCGAACAATGCGTAAGACCGAGCGATGGTACCTGCCGTATACCTTACTTTTCCGGGACACCTGCGCCCCGTAGGCTTTTGATTTTTGGGCCACTGCGCTCTTCATTCAACGGCGACCCGGTGAATTCGACTTCGGATCGCGATCAAACACGAGCCCAGGTTACTGCGACGCAGAAAGGTCTTTTTGTGTGACGAACGAATTCCCCTTTGGAATCAAGGTGAAGGATGGAGATCATTCGGAAATATTTCGTGTGGATAAAGGTGCACCGAGACAAAAATAAGAACGATTCGGACAGTACGTGCCCAATCATTTTTGTTGGTTAACTGCTCCAGTTTTTAGTGCAACCAGTAAAAGCACTATTTGGAACCATTTAGTAAAGAATTACTTTCATTTGGTTGGTAATAATTAGTAATATGGTAATAAAAATTTCCAATTTAATGGTAATGATTACCATTTAGATGGTACAAATTACCACGTAATGGTAATAATTACCATTTACGTAGTAAAAATTACCATCTAAATGGCAATAAGTATCATTTAGTGGCAATTTTTACCATTTAAATGGCAATAAGTACCATTTCGATGGTAAAACTTGCCACGAATTGGCAATAATTGCCACTCTAATGGTAATAATTACCATTTACGTAGTAAAAATTACCATCTAAATGGCAATAAGTACCATTTAGATGGTAAAACTTGCCACGAATTGGCAATAATGGCCACTCTAATGGTAATGATTACCATTTTAATGGCAAAAATTACCAGTCGAATTATAAACTGAAAACAAGATGAAACTACCATTCAGGAATAGTAATTACTACTGATAGAATTTTTCTCAGTGTAACGGCACAATTAAAAACTGATTTTCGGTAAACGCGACGAAACCTTGGAATGCCTCTCGTGAAAGTCGGGACGATTTTTGTCCGGGCGTTGAAACAATAATTATATTGTAAAGCGACGAGCAACAGTTCGCAACAAATGTCAATGACTAAGACGCGCGCCGGGAATCATAGGTCAGATCTGAAAAGAGAAACTTATACGTATCAACAGATGTCACGGGGAATGATAAATCTGTGTCTCGCGTTCGTGCGACGTCACGGCGGCGAAGGCGTCTCGCGACGCTAACGAAATCTGAATAAACACCGGTTCAAGATCATCCGCCACGTGCGCCTTTGATTGCGACGAAACGCGCGAGAACTGGACGAAATGTATGAAATATTTGAGGCGCCAGTTTTTACGCGCAGGTTATCTGGGGATTGTGCAATGGCATTGTTTGGTCGCAGGCGATGTGTCAAATATTGAACAATGGAGATAAAGTTATCGATTGCGAATTGTTTCTCTTTGCGAGATCGATGAGTGCGCGTGGCAAAAGCGCGCATTTTTGCACAATTCAGGTGAAATTGATAAATGTCAGCGCGTAAATCAGTGGGCCTCTGACCGGTTTTCGAGGGGAAGGAGGCTTTGCGGTTTGTGAATTTCGTATTATGCTTCTATTGCACATTGTTTTTGTTGCTTTGGTTTCGTTAGGTACATTTGTCATACTGAAGGCACCATTCGAAAACCTATTGTGTGTGAACTTTGGATTGAACAAATTTTAAGTCACTAGTTACGGAAGGATTAAGTTGATTTTGGGTTTTTTCCGCATATTTATTAGATTTTAATCAGACTGAAGACATATAAATCATTTGGAGGATGTAACTGGAAATGATTGGTAACAAATTACAAAAAGATTTTTGATAGCTTTCGGCACATTTTTTATGTCAAAGTGGCCAATTCGGAAATCTATTGCACACTAATTTTGAATAGTATAATATGCAGTTTGTAGGTTAACAAAGATACGAAAAGGTTTTTAGATTCTTCCTGCACATTTCTCATATCGACATCACTAATTATTGCACATTAGTTTCAAATTGCACAACTTTACAGAAGGTAACAGAATCCAAAATGGACAAAATCCTTTTCAATTGTTTCCGACATATTTATCGCATAACCTGTGCGCATAACCAATTCGAAAATCTATTGCACAGTAACTGTGAAAAGCTGAAATGTGCAATCAGTTCATTACTAAAACCTCGAAACTTTAATTTCTTCCTGCACACTCATCAGATCTAAATCACCAACTATTGCACATTAGTTTGACACACCCGTGACCAATTCGAAACGCTATTGCACATTTCGAAACATTGCACAAAATGCAATTTGCGGTTGTAATAAATCAAAATTCCTTCCATTTCTCATTTCTTCTAGCCCGAAACTCACACCAAAGTCCCCAATCATCATCGAAACCTGGTGGTCATTGCACAGCAAGCCTGTCCAGCTAACAAATGAATTGCTCATTAAAGTGAATTATCCTTTCGATTTCTCGCGCGCGACAACCGTATCACGAGATAATTTCCCAAGAACCGCCGATTTCCATATCAATACCCCCATCAATCAGCCACCTCATTGCACATCATAGACAATATCTAATAACCCCTTAGCGGCAAATCGCGCATTGTGTCGCCGGCGCGAATTTGCATAGCCTCGCGAATTATTCGCCCGAACAATGAACTTGTCCGGTCGGCGCGATCGGGCGCGATTTCGCGCGATTACCCAAGCCCGGGATTACGCGCGTAAGCGGAGCGTCGCGCGGAATGCGGCGCGTCCGTGAACCCGGCGAGATCAAGGTGGCGCTTTTTCGATGGCGCGGCACTTGGGCAGAATTACGCAACCGAGGGAACAACGCGCGAATAATCCTGACGGACGGGCCGATGGCATTAGCGACGTCGCCGCAAGTCGGGGAAAAGTCGGCGTGTAAATGTAACCCGACGCCGGCGTGTAAACGCGATTTCACGCGGTTCGCGCATGTTCGCTCGGGGATAAAAATTGCGCGGATGCTAATCTGCCGAGAAAATCACGCCACCGCGCGAAGTTCCGCAAAGTGGCGGCACTTTGCCAGTGGTGGGCAGGGATTGTGCAGAGGACGATTGCGGTGGTGCAATCACGAAGGGGTGCATTTTTAGGGGTGTAATGATTACCCTTATCCGGCTGAGGTATTTGGCTTAGGTAAAAGGCCCAGAAAGATTAAGGATTGGTTTCTATAAATTAAATTAAAATTTAGGTTTTACAATATAAGTTAGATATAATATAAAAAATATTCTTTACATTCTTTTTAATATAAAAAAAGAATATGGAGAAATTAATTTTTCCAATAAAAAGTTAATAATAAATTATGTTAAATTATGTGTCATTATTTGTATATTTTTCTTGTAGCAATTAAAAATATTTGCGCATAATTAAAACATATCGTAAATGGGGTCATTATTTGTTACAAAGTAGATAAATTTATTTAAATATAAACATAAACTCTTTTATATTCATCATTTGTTCATTACATTATTTCAGGTACGTATTGCTTGTAAAAACTTTATACAGAGTTACATAAGGTAAATGTCCCCATTACGGTTATAATCCAAATTTGGATTATATTTTGTCAATAATTTCTATTAAAAAATAATTGGAAGATTAAAATGCTTATATTCTAATTCATTACAGATAATACTACCCGATTTTATTTCTTGAGATGTGTTAACTGATAAGCTTATGCTAAAACATTAGGGTAATAACTATGACACACATAGGTGCTTAAGTTAACTGTAACTGGGAAATTTACCTTACTGAGCTTATTTATTTAAATGAAAACAAATATTGCAGAAATAAAACATAAATAGTGCTAAATAACATATGCAAATTAATTACAATTATTTTTACTTATCCCAACCTTCAGAAATTCGTTTGGTAATCGTTTTTGTAGAAAAAAGTAAAAAAAATGTTCATAACATTTGTAATTATATTGTTTATAACAAATATAATTTGTATATTTTGTGTTAAGTGTCCTTAGATAGTTTCAGTGACAATAGCAGGACAAATATTGAGCTAATTTTGCGTCAAAATCAATGTTCATCGCGCGAATAGACATGTTTGGTCTTGTAAGTTTTGGTGATTCACGTTAAGGTCATATCGATAGATTACGATACCTACATTACCGACTTTTGATTCAAACATTTTTGTTGCATTATTCGTAAAATAGCGAATATTTCACAAATAGCTCATCATAGTGCCATTCTGTGATTAAAGAAGAATATTTTGAAACACGCAAATATTACTGGACAATTTTCATTTATTGCACGAGTTTCCATTTCTGCAGTACCGCACAATTTCTATTTTTTCGCTTAATGCACAATTTTGATTGTTTTTACTTAGTACACAATTTTACATGTTTTGCACTTGCTGTACAATTATAATTTTTTAAATTATTTCACAAGTTTACATTTATGCCCTTATACATTTTTGTACATATTGCACGAGATTGCATTTTTGCACTTATTGCACAATTTGGAAATATGTAATGAACTAAGAAATGGATAATGAACTAAAAATGGATAGAAAATTGTAAAAGGTCTGCAAAGAAAGTATGTTAAAAACAATTTTTTGTAAGGTATTTTAGCTTGCTGCACTATTGTGCAATTTTTCTATATTTAAAAATCTTCGAAGTGATATGTATGCATATAAGATCTTAAAAAATATATTCTTGTACTTATTGTAATATCAAGTTTAATACGTATCTATCTACTTCGATTCCTAGAACTTGCATGTGCAATTCAGCGCTTCGAATAAAAATGCACTCGTTCGTAAAAAACGCACAATAAGTTATAGCAACAATTTAGACCTTTACTTGTTAAAACGAAAGACACGTGGCATGAAAACCGCGCTGTTCCTATACATTGCCGACAATAATACAACCGCCTCCTTATCTCATTTTCCTGATTTCAAAACCACGGCGACTCCATTCACTTTTGATACCAAAACTTGTTGATTGACGTTTTCATTCAACCGGACTGTAATTCAACTTCCAGTTAACGTCTTTTTATTTACGCTGCGAGACTTCAATAAACTCAAGGTGTGGACTCAATTTTTATACAACCATTTTCTCGGCCTTTTTTCCGCCGCCGTTATAGAAGCGACCTTGGGATAATGACGCATACCTAATTTTCGTACAGGAACGATCGGAAAACAGTCGTTCCCTTTTCACCCGTGTATTTCACCGAACAATCACAAAGCGCTAAACAATTCGTTACTGTTGATCAAATTTTCATAAAAACCGAAGGCCGTTTCTACGAGCGGCACGGGCTGAATGACGATCGATTAATTTTCGATTCCGCACCCGGCTTCTGTACACAAACGCGAGATCTTTTCTTTGAACCGCGTTCACCTGTGTTTTCGTTTTGTTCACTGCACAAAAGATGTTTATAAAAAAAGTTTGAATATTACGTTTTGTTGTATTCAATCCGAGCCTTCAGATTCGGAGTCTCGCGTTTAGAAATCGCCGAATAAATGTCAAATTCGAGCAGGTTTCACTGGGGTAAATGTTAGCTTTGTGCAATGAAATCGGGCTGTGACGTAACACACTTTTTTCGTCCCTCTTTGTCTCCCTCTTTATAACAAACTTGTCAGAACTTGTACTGTTTTTTCATTTGGAAGACTTTTTCTTATTGTCTTGCAATGAAGTGAAGATACAATGTGCATGAAACATGTGCAATGTCTCAAAAATGTGCAATAGGTTCTTTTAAGGCACTCTCATTTCCTTATCTCATTTTCTTGCAATTATACATTGAAGATTCAGATCCTGAATTGAAAAAAATGTGCAATAGTATTCCGGAATTGTGCCATAGGTCTAAAAAACTAGCAGTCAGTACTCCAGTACTATTCAAATCGCCCCAGAATCGAAATCGAATTATCTTACTTATGCAGGCATTAATAACCAACCCTTGAAGTACCTAAAACTTTTCCAGCATCTCTTCATAAATGTGCATTGGTATACCCCGAATTGTGCCCGAAATATACCCAAAAAGCAACCAATCAGCACTCCAATTCTCTACAAATCGTCCAAAGAGCTGGAATCGAATTATTCCTATCAAAAAGCTTGAAGTTCCCTAAAACTTCCCTAAAAATCAGTGTCTTTCCATAAATGTGCATTGGCATTCCCCGAATTGTGCAAATACCCAAAAAGCAACCAATCCTCTCCAAATTGTACCAAATGATTCCAACTCCAATCTCAACCAACCTAACCGCAACCTTAACAACATACTTATCTACGGCAGGAGGTTCCTCATTAACCATCATTACCCGCCATGCACATTTCGTCGCTCGCATGTATTTACAATATCCGCAAACAAATACATGTCTTGCGGCAAGCGACGTCCGATTGTCTCGGCTGTTATTGTAACAACTCCCGGCTCGTTAAAACGGTGCAGCATCCATCGGAGAACCTTTGGGAAAACCAGGTGCTACGACGAGACGCGTGTCCAGGTTCGGGTAGGGGGCAGGTGGGCCCCCTGCATTGTCAATCTCGGCCTTTCTTTTCCTGATGCCTGCGTCGACAGGCTCCGATACACACATGGCCGCACATACACACACACACATGTGCCCAGCCTCGCACGTATAGGCCTAACCTTTTCAGAGGGGCACAATGTGGGTACGTGCGACGCGAAGGGGGTCGCGGCCTCTCTCTCGCGCGGCATTGTGCATCGGACGGAGAGGCCGATAGGTTTCACCCCTCACCTCACCTAGGAGTATTGTACCGGGCCTGGCAGGTGATGAGAACGGTTGAACCACGCGACTCCGCGGAGATGGTTCTCAATGCAATCGCCACCGAAGATCGTATCGACAAGTGACGACAGTTTCCAGGACGGTGTTGCACATTTTGCAATACGGGTGACCGTTGCGAAAAATGCGAGACATGGGCAGAAGTGTCGAGGGAAATTCAAGTGATTCATGGAAGGTGATCGCGGGGTCGAGGAGTTTGTTGTTGCACAATTTGGGAGGAAAGAGGGAGATTTGGGGGTTATGTAATTGTGCAATGGTAGTGTAAGAAGGTCTGGAGGTGGCGAATAAAGTTTTTTAGGAATAGTTTTTGCTGATGTAGAATTCTTTTTGAATTGCACATTTTAAAAGGGTTGTGGTTTTGGCTATTGCACAATTTGAGATGTGCAAGTGGAAGTTTCAGGATTTTCTTATAGTGCATTGGAGGTAGTCAGAACATATAAAAGTTGTAAGATGATCAAAAAGGTTTTCGAAGTAATTTCTGAGATGGCGCAATTAGTTCGAGTTTGCACATTTTTACAAACTCTGATATCGGAAATTGCACAGTTTGAAATGAAAAATTGAAGTTTAAGGTGGGCACAACTATGTTTGAAAAAGATAAATACAGTTTTCTGTAAGATCATTTTAATATGATTGCACATTTTTAAAAACTTTGTATAGTGCAAAATTTCAAACGTGCAACTTTGTAATTGTGCAATAAAGGAAGTAGCCACCAAAGAATTTCAAATAGAACAAGTCTGCTTAGAGGTAATTTTTATTACATTGCACACTTGACTCGAAGTGCATCATTATTGTGCACAGAAGTGCAATGTAATGCAGTTTTTCGTACTGCACATCCCAATGAAATCGCATACTTTTTTTCAATTTCTGAGAGGAATTCTTACACGAATTAAACCAAAGCGTTAAAAAGTTACGTAACATCGAACGCAATGTTTTGACTTGCACATTGCACGATTCGTACGAAATGCCAGAACAACTGTAAAACCCGGGAACATGATGCATTTGTGTTCCACTTAATATTACCATTATGATTTTATCGTACGAAATCTATTAACTACAACCGTTAACACGCTTTTGAATTCACATCAGAAGCATTCGTGTCTGCTCACCTACAGCAAATTGCACATTTTTGCGCGCGCCTATCTACGGGGCACGATCGATCTTTATAGATTGTCGAACGTTCCAGTCGGCATTTTTGCGTCGTTTCGCGTTAATAAAATCCTCATTTGCAATATTTAGCCTGTAATTACGCCGGCATAATTCACGCAGTGGGCATAATTATGGCGAACCTGCACAATTAATAACGCTAAGCGCAAAAACGTAAAAGTGTCCGGCGGCATTCAATTCGCTCGAATTTCCCAGGTAGCGTACACTCTCAATGAAACAATAAATTCTCGACAATAATTCGCTAACGTGCGCGCATTGTGTCCGGAATTCTGTAAAAATGGCTGCGACTAAAGTAAATCATGTGAATGGGAAAAAGGCGCGTTTCGCAATCGTAATCGGTTAATTGTCGGTTTTGAGGCGGAAAATCGCGGGATCGATCCGCGAGATGATATGCGTTTGCGAAACCGTTGAGAACCATTGCGGGTCAGCAACCACCGACTATTACGCGATTGCACCGTGCGATCCGCCGAGCATTGCCCCCCCACCAGGCGACAAATCCAGCGAGGGCACGTGCCATCAGCTGTCTCGACGCTGGACCGCAGCTGGGGAAAGTGCGCGCCGGTTATACGCGTCATATTTTGACCGCTGTATGGCGCGGTGCACACTCATAAAATTTAGTATTCCTAACCAATAAATGGTTTATTTAGACGTTAATCGTAAAAGTAAAAAAATAAAAAATAAATAAAAAGTAGCGAGATTATTTTGCATTAATTTTTTTATTTTTTACTTTTTATTTTTATTTTATTATTGATTTTAATTTTTTGTTTATTTTTTATTGATTTTAATTTTTTATTTATTTTTTATTTTTACTTTATTTTTGTTACAACTGTAAGAATCTCTTTTTGAAAGATTCTCCGGAGATCTCCGGACATTCATAGGTAGATTCTCCGGAGAATCTCCGGATATCGGGGGATGTGTTGTTAGGGATATGAGTGATTTTTTGGTCACATGAACATATTATTTATTTATTTAAATTAATTGTTAGTGGGATTGAATTAAAATCAGTTAATGAGTACGTTCAAATTGTCAATGAATAAAAAAATCAGTTATATATGTATGCCGCACTCCAGAAGTAATTGCTCACCAAAGGAGCAGACATATATACACGAAAAAAACGGAACTGTACGATAAGATATGAAGTTATTACACGTCGCAATGAAGTCGGCAAAAACTGAGTTACGAACTATCTACTAATTGCAGATTACTTTTAATTATTTCAATTAACGATCTTTACTGTGTTTTCAGTGTTAAATCTCTTTAACTGAATCAACCTGTTAATCGTAGATTTTAATTTGAGATAAGCTATCGAGCTAATGGTCCATAAAGATTAAGTCATTCGTACGATTTAAGAATCGGTATCCAGTTCTTGTCAACGAAAATCCACAATTTTCCTTTTCTAATACTTTTATACTGATCAGTCAAAATTATAAAAACGGACAGTTCCTCTAAAAATATATTGCCATTCAAAATTACATGTGAATGTAATTCTGTAAAATTACATTCACATTTGGTAATGCAATGGACAATATTTCACTGAAGAATAAAATTTGATATTAAAACTAATATATTAATTAATTATTAATATTAAAACTAAATTATTATGACCCATATTTGACGCTTAATGTATAAACTAACATCCTAATGGTTGGGAAAACTAAACTTTTTATGAGTAAAGGTGTCCAGAATCCTCAACGACGAAACTTGGAGCATAACGACCAACGCGGCCCAAATTAATGTATATTCTATATTTACCAAATGACGAAATCGTGTAGGTACCGCCAACAAATGTTTAAATCCTCCAGATCGCCGGAACTAGACAAGGGCACGTGCCATCAGCTGTCTGGACCGCAGCTGGGGAAGGTGCACAGTTGCCGACAATAATGGCCGAGCGATATTTTGGCCTTTTCTCGAAATGCATCGAACTGCCCTGAAAGCCTCGAGTGTTCGCATTGAATGCGTTTTCGTTTCACATTTGGCGACCGGCCGTTCGTCCGTTGCAGGTTGCGCAACCATACTCTCCGCCAGCCATCAATCTTGCCGAAATTTTCGGCCAATTTCGCGTAAAATTGATTGGCCGATAATTAATTGATCAATCATTACTGATAAACATTGATTAGGCAATTATAATTGATCAGAAGTCGAAACCGGCCGATTTAACGGCCAAAGTGGGAGGAAAAAATGGGGAATGAAAAATGGAAATTCGAAACGTATTCGTGGCAGTTTGTAGGGGCATTACGGCAAATAATAAAAGCGAGAACCGTATTATGTTACGCAGTAAAATATATGAAAGTGCGCGCGAACACTTCCTCAAACATTAAAAAGCGATACTTTCGAGCGGACATTAGTATGCGCGCATTTTTGCGATGCGGCGTTGATATTATTTCATGTCAATATAACGATCGTTAATTTTCGTGAAAAGATTTACAAAGTTACTTTCGCGCCGTAAGAGGCGGGATCGCAAATTTCCTAAGGCCTGTTATCAATCTGAGTTCCACGAAGTCTCGGCCAAGAAATGTCCGCCACTTGTCCGCGGATGAAAAGAATGGGTCTGCGGCCATTTTTGAGAGTCGAGTTATCAGACGCAGAATTGTGCAACGCTCGGTGGAATGGGGTTCGACATTTATGTGGAAGTTGGTTTTGGTTCAAATATCACTTAATTTTGTTTCGAATGATTTTTTTGTAGAAAAAAAAGATCTTTTTGTAGGGTAAAAGATTTGTTTTATTATTTTTTTAGAGAAATCTTATTTGATGCAAATTTTTGTGCAATTTTGCTTGCAGATGTATCATTGGTCTTGGGGTTTATTTTATATTTGCAGCTGTGCATTTGTAATTTTATTGCAATGTGTAATGAAGATCAGTTACACGGCGGATTGATGTTGCACACTCTTAAAACAAGAGTTTATACAGAGGTAATATACTCCTAGTATGTTTTCAAGAGGAATGCAATTGTAGATGGAAGGTAAATGGTTGTAACTGTTGTTTGTTTATGGAATCATTAAAGTTTCGTTGAAATCTGATTGGCTGACATTCTTTGAAAAATTATCAGAAACGGTCAAAGTGTATTTTACATATTTTTCCCAAATCCTCCATCCTACGGTTTTAAATTTGCCAAAGTCCTCGAAATTCTTCAAATAAATATGCTCATATTCCCAATAATTGTCTGCCATACTCTGAAGTCTCAAATTCTATTTTTTCATTTTTTCGATCTTTGTAAAGATTTCCAGTTCTGCACAATTTTACTCTCTTCAGAGATTGCTCTAAAAACAATCCTCTCATAATCAGAAGATTCTTGTAATTAGAGGAAAATTCTTCTGATAAGAGGAATATTTTCTAACAGATTTTGCCATAGTTTCTGCAGACCTTCCCAAAGAAATTCGCAGACTCTTTAGGCTTGCTCAAATTTTTTGCACCAATTCTTCAACTGATTGCACATTTTGCACACTCTTTAGACGTGCAAATTTGAAATTTGCAGAGTCTGCAAAAAAGAAATTTGCAGACTCTTTAGTCTTGCTCAAATTTTTTGCACCAATTCTTTGGTGCAAAAATTCAATTGCACATTTTGCACACTCGAGCACCGAAACCCGCAACTCTGCTAATGGCACTTCGGCGAACAAAGTGGACGGTCGCACATTGCGACACTGCTTTCTCCGTGGCTCGGCTCGCGCATTGTCGTGGCTCGCGCGGCTACCATGGTAGCGCTGACCTAATCGCTGCGCGGCCATCAATCATAGCCGCGTACGCGCAACTATTATCGGCCGGTTGCGCAAGACGATCGTCCTGCCTATCGTCCGGCCGATCTCGACAATTCAATCGGCGATCGATGATTTCTCAAATTTCGGATCATCGTAAAAAAGGCCGGACTCGCGAGCCAAAAAAGGGCTCCGGGGAATTTGGTGCGCCGATTGCGTAACGCGCTCTCGATCCGCGTCATTAATCTTTCATGGCTTTTGTTCTTTCTGGCCGTCGTTTTGGCGAAGCCGGCTCGTTATCCGAACGGGATTATACGTGTCGACGACATGGCCGCGGGCGACTCTTTGTGAGAGGCGCAGTTATTTGAAGCCGTTCAACGTGTAAACAGATTGGTTAACGGATTCTAACTCGGAGATTACGTCTTGATTGCACTTGCTCGCTGGGCGAGATGGATCGCCGGATTTTTTCGCCAGGCCGATATATGCGTTTCGACAAAAAGTTTGACAAAAAGACAAGAGACGGTCGGGTTGCATGAGTGGAGATTCTGTGATAATTGTGCAAGGAGTTTTGCACAGTTTCAAGAAGAATTGAAATTGATGTGCTGAACGTAGAAGAAGAGGATAGATGCTTTAAGAGTTTTTTATTGAAATGTGCAATAGAAAATGTGCAAGTTTAGATGGGGACTGATAGATGTAATAGTGCAAGTACACTGCACAATTCGAGAATGAAGAATCTAGATGAAGAATCTAGAAGAAAGATGATGAGATCCATTTTGTTAAGATGTGCAAGAATTATGATTAATTATGCACATTATAATGCACATTTGCGCATGGAGGATTAAATTGTATGAAATTAATTTGACAACCACATTACAGATTTAAACGAATCTGTCTATAAAATCCATTAAAATATTAGTCGCTGTGCAAAAATTGTGCATACATTGTTTGAAATATTGTTCACATTTCTCCGCACATTTTTCACGTTTTCTCCAAAACGTACGAATAAAAATTGTATTTATTAGTAATTGAAAAACGTGCAATATTTTCTAAATTCTTTTTCACATTTTTCTGCACATTTTTCAAGATTTCTCCAAAACTAACGAAGATTAAACCCGTTTCACTTCGCAGTACAACGCCACCGTTCCCAGTCGTCGATCGCATTTTCGAGATCGACTGCTGCTCGACTCGAGAAAGACAATCCTCCTATCAGCGACATCGTTATGCTAGACAAGCGAGCAACGAGACAACCGACAATTGTCTCGCGTGTCGCAGCGCGTGGGCTCAAAACTAACTGCGTAACTATCCGCATGGTTATGCGATTAAGCGTCGTCTGTGCCCACTTTTACTGAACTGAAAAATGTCGTAAAGCTTCTAAATGTAACTAACAAAGGCACGTGTGTATAAATATCGACGCGCGTACGTGCGCACCCGTTCTTTCAGGGGGAGAAAAGTGTGCCAGCGGAGCGAACGAAAGGATCGTTTATGATATCTCATTTGTGACGGAAACGCGCCGCGTGTTATTGTACCGATGTTTTTGGAAGGCATTGGATTCGAATGTTTTCCTTCAGTCTCAATTTCGACGCAAGGTTTCCTTTGTATCGAGTTAGGAGGCACGAAATTTCGTTTTCTTTCCATCAGTAAATCGGCAATCAAATCCCTGACTATAAAAACTGGATTGGAATTATAAATGGAATTTTACTCTGGAAACCATTGTGGAACCAAGCTTGATTCTGGTATCTATCTATTATTCCTAGATAGGTTCCATGATTGGAATTCCTAGATGGGTTCCATGATATGTATTCCTAGATGGGTTCTATGATTGGAATTCGTAGATGAGTTCCATGATATGTATTCCTAGATAGGTTCCATGATTGGAATTCCTTGATGGGTTCCATGATATGTATTCCTAGATATGTTCCCTGATTGGAATTCCTAGATGGGCTCCATAATTGAAATTCCTAGGAAGGTTCCATAACTGGATTTCCAACCATAGCATCTATCTAGAAACAGTGGATAGATACTTGAACCAAGTTTGGTTCCACTATGGTTTCCAGAGTCAAATTCCAATTATGGTTCCAAGCCAGTATTTTTTGTTAGGGATCGGGCAGATTTGTCACAGGAGAATTTCTGGAAAACGACCGTATGACCCCACAGGATTCATGACAAAAAATCCAGTGGAACTTTTCCAACGACCGTGAGATTGTGTTACAAATTTGGGCAAACTCAGCGCCATTGTGTCGAGCCGTCATTTGCATGTGAACGAGTGCTCTTTTTAATTGCAGCTCCAAAATTATAATCTGAAATTAAATGCCACTTCATCCGGGAAGGGGACAATAGAAAATCGTTGTACGAGCATTGTTTCTCCTTTTTCAGTAGCCGTAAATACAAATGTATACGTCATTACTTAACGGAAATCTCTTAACGTGCACCTTTCCGTAGCAGCACCTTTCTGCAGCCCTTCGCTTAGAGGTACTTTTTTCTTCTCCGGTCGTCTTGGAAGGGCGAAAGAAACGTCATCATGGTTTTAATTATAAATCGACGGCGGCGTTCTGTCTCCGTCTTTCGAGTGCGCCCAGGTGTACCGGGATAATAAATTTCGTCTCAATGCTCGTTCCTCAAAACCCGACCAGGTTCCAAAGACTGCGACATTGTTTAAAAACCTTTTCCGTTCTCAGATCAACTAGATAGCAGAAGTCACTGCGAGTGTGATTCCGAGATTCTAATGTGACGTCCAGTAACCCCTAACTGTCACAATAAACTGACGACAGAGAGGGATAGAGAGGCACTGGGTTCAATGAAATCCTTGAAAATCCGGTACGATACAGCTGCATGAGGAACACGGATAGATGAAATGGAAAACGGGCAAGCAAATTTGGACGTGTAATAACTTTGACTTCTCGTCGCGGCCAGATGTTCAGGTTGGGGAGACCGGGCTAGGAAGTGACGAGGATTACGCCTCGGGACAATTTTTATTTATGAATTTGCTTAATATACGTATGAATGAAGATTCGTCGAGGTTGGCCATTGTATGCCTTGGTTGTCGTTTTGTAAGATTATCGACATTCAGACGTCGACATTGAAAACAAACAAGTAGCCGACCATTCCAGAGTAGGCAAGGCACGTCAAGATTTTGTACTGTTCTGTTTCACGTTTTGATTCATAAAAGTTAAAATGGAGATTCGACTGGGGAATTTTCAGGTGTGCTTATGTAGCATAGTGTTTTTGGTAATTCTGTTTTTAATCCGTGAGGATAATAAAAAATACTTGGATGTGAAAAACGTACAGTTGCAATCAATTTGTTGGTTGTACAATGTTTGGGTTCGTGACGCTGATCGGAGACAGCTGTAGACAAAACTGAAAAAATGAGGAACTCGCAACTTAAAACCGTTAATCAATTATGTCCAAAATTCCCCTAAGGATAGACCCACGAAGTCATGTAACCATCCCCACCTTCAGGTTCCTAAAAATAAAGACTCCGAACACCAACTTTTATTCTAATGTGCAAGACTTTCCATTGTCATCCACTATAGTGGTTACATTTTTCCCTACTACAGCAAGACAGATCTATGGATCGTCCAGAATCCTCAATAAATTATCTATCCAAACCCATTTCCCAACGATAACCCCGAGAAATCATGGAATACCACCCACACCTCCAGGTTCCTAAAATAAAGACCCCGAAAACTCCATCCTTCATTCACCCCGAGCCTAATGGCGACGCGTGCCGCGTACAGTTATCTGCCCCCCATATCGTTCGCTCGCATTTCCCGAGCGGGAAAGCTGCAGTTGCAGCGTTGCCACGCGAGATCGAGCTGCGTCGGACAGATGCCTGTAACGTCCGTCGTCACCCCAGCCACTTGGTCTGCGAGCCCATGCTGCCTGCACACACATGCGCCCCGGCACAATGCCAATAATAAACCCATCCCCAAGCGAGCGCCGAAGCATCCCCCAGATTCCAGCAGATGCCGCGCGCGAGCCGCCCCGCCTGAGCACGATTTTGTCTAGGACGAGGGGGGCAGGTGTGGCGTGCCGTACTACGCTCGTTATAAAGCAGGCGCGTGCCCCACACGAGCGTGGGCGGGGTCGCGCCTTTATTTTTCCGCAGCCGAAAAGGGAGCGTCTTCAAGAGCCCGGATGACGGGCGATCGCGAGTTCCGGGGGTGGCAGGGGGAATAACGGGTTCCGGAGGGTGGAAGGGGTGGGGCGACCTGGGACTATCGATTGGATCAGGGTCGTTTGTGTTGTGATAGATACTGGGAGAGAACAGTTATTAGAGGAAGTGGAGATTGAGGTTAGGTGAGACGAAGAGGGGGTCGATGGCTTGAAAGGTCAAGATGAAGGGTGCATGAAAGAAGAAGGGTGGAAGTTGGCAAGGGAAGCATGTTGTTACTTCGTTAATGTTAGTTTTGCACTAATAGTGTTAGCATTTGGAGAATGGAGAGTAAGGTGGAGAGGTAGGAATCATTTGAGTTGAGATTGTTTTAGAATTGAGGAAAGGGTCGTTTTCATGTGGACCAAGGTTGCTTGATAGTCTCTTGTGCAACTTAAGTGAGACAAAAGTCATGTTGATAGCAACGTTGCCTTTTTGGCCAAGAGGATACGGATTCGGCTGCTAACTGAGGAGGCCTTGGTTCAAGTCTCGCTGTTTGACTTTCTAGAAAAAAGAAAAAAATAATATATCGAAATAAAGGTGGTTCCACTTTTTCTTCTTCTATTTTCTTGATGAATTTGGCCTTAAAAATGCAAAATTTCCTGTAGATTTTGGGGAATCCAAAGTTTAAACATTTTTACACTTAATTTTAATACCTTAATAAATCTAAATAAATCAATAAAGAAATTAATGAAAATTCATATAACTTCATTATAAACCAAGAAATCATAGCATTAATGATATCTTTTTCTTATATGATCTTGTATGAAACTTTAATCAGAGAACACTACGTAAGTGGAAAGACAAAACTTTATTTTTCTTCACATGACCCGGTGAAACAACAGTCATGCAAGCCCAATACTAAAACGTCGTCAGCTTAATATTAATATTATTTTCGTGTTAGTTCAAGAGGATTCTTTCCCCTATGCAAGGTTGACGACCGATCGATGATGGTTATAGATGGCCCCTGTGGATTATTGGGGATAAGGATTGGTATAGCATAGACAGGTGGGATATAGCGGCGATCGAACCTTATGGTGTATGAAATTCGGGCTTTCCCGAGTTTTCCGGGTGTTAGGAAATGCGGATTCACTGGGCTCCAGAAGGTAACCAGGTGTTGGAAGAGGAGTCGGATGCCCCACCTGGTTCCAAGGTGAGACATGTGTACCGTCTGGTACACATGTTTCATAATTATCGAACGTTCAGTGTCTCACCTGGACCGACGGATTCGGCGCGACAATCGAACGGTGGGGTGACGTCGATTCTGTGTCTGGGGGTTGGGGCCTCAGACCAGGCTGGGGTCTAATCGAAACCTCGTCAATAAGAAGCGAACGTTACCCCTATCGGATAACCGAGCCCTCGCACGAATCCGCTACCCACCCACCGAAAGGTGTCGAATTCGTCAAAAGGCTTTCTTCGATTTTCAACGCCGATCGAAGGCGGCGCTGAAAGTCTGACTCGTATCGGTTTTCGCATTCGACTTTCCTGCGGAATGTCGTTGCTGCGACGTTTTTTTTTTGTTCTTGCACCCCCGGTCGTAACGGTCACCGGCAGCTCTCAGGCCATCCGGTCGTGATTTTGAAAAAAGCACGCGTGCCGGCGGCGAAAGTCGCAAGCTGCACGGGGCGGGCGGTTCGGGAAACAAAAAAAATGCGCGATGCCATCGAAGCGGATGTATATTAACGCGTTTATTCGCTGCTGCCTTTGAGCGGTTCGGGATCGGCGAAATGAATGGCGCGGTGGCTGACGGTAGGTGTGGGGTTGCCTCTAAATGGCCCGCTGAAAGAAAATTCGGCGGTCCAAGTGGGGCGCATTGTTCGAGAATAGACGATGCAAATTCGAGTTTTTGATTCCTAGAGGAATTGGGTCGGGACTCGAGGTGTAAGTTAATGCCAGGGTTGGGGTTCACTTCCAGTCGTTTCCTCTTCCCTAAAATGACGCGTTATCGAACATCAAATTAACGGTCGTTCGTAAAAGTGACTTGAAAAATTGCAGAGGTAACAATTTCCTGGACCTATAATTTTTCAAGATCAATGCCATATGTAATTCAAGGCTTTCGATGACGTCTACCTGTCTTATGTTGATTTTTGTCGAACAGGTGTACCAATATTTATCAATTACTTAACCTATCTGCCTTGATCTACTAAAAGTGTTAAATCCACAGAAAGGAACGCGGTCCTCTTGGTCAAGTGCACAGCCGCCGTCTCGGCTCCCGTGTAGAAACAAAGCAGCTGGAGCTGCATCTCGGGTTTCAACCTCTTAACCTTCGTTCCTTGCCATATGCTGTACTTTCTTGGTATCCGTCATTTCGGCCTGTCGAATGTACACGCCATTCGCTAAATTATTACTTTTCCTCGCACTCCTTTTCTTATTCCACCTTCTATCCCTATTGCGCAAATCTGCACAAAATCAAATTCATCTTCCCGTAAGCTCTCCAAAACTCTCTAAATGAAAAGGCTTGATCTTTATTTCTCCCGAAAGGACCCTCCACGTCTTCTACACACAGCAATAATGGAAAAGCGCAGTAACGTCGCTCATTAGAGCGTGACATCTGCCTCTAATCTGACTCTTCCATCACGCACCCCAGCTTCTGGGTCAGAAATCCCGTTGAAACACTCGGCCAGCCCTTTTCCGCGCTTCATTCTACTTATCGTCTGGAAGAAAAGGGATCGCCTGGCGCGTCACCCTCGAAACGCGAAGATAGATCGGCACCGCGAGAAGAACAAAGCGCCGAGCCGGGCTGCTCGGATGTCTGCATCCGGCTGGTCATTTCCGGCACGCGCGCCGACACGTGTCCTCGTGCGTGGAAACACTCGGGACAACCCCATGCAGCTCGCCCCCATTGCACTATCGCACTGAAATTAGAGCCCCGAGAAAGCCAACTCGGCATTTAGAAAAATGTAAATTTTCAATTAGGGCTAGGCAACCGGTTTCGCGGACGCTCTGGCAGATGTCGCGGGTCGGAGTGTTGCTGCCACTTTTTTGGTACCCTCCTGCAAAATTTCGTATTGTCTTCATCGTATAATCGGTCTGCTCATAGTGAAAAAGAAAATCTGGCAACAGTATGTGTTGCCTTCTAATGGCCTAACTTTTGGATGGCAAAGGATAGACTGGAATATCTTTGATATGTGGTTAACACCTTCTTGCCATCTTTTTGCTAGACTCTTAGTTGAGCAATAAGATGGCAAGATCATTTATATAGTATATCTTCACAATTTCTCTGCTCAAAAGCGGAGTTGATGCAGCCATAAGGCAACTCAATAGGATGGCAACAAGATGACAACAAAATGGCAACGGGATAGAAACAACATTACAATAGTTTGGCAACAAAATGCAAACAAGATGACAATAGGCTGTCACGATTTCAATGCAGACTTTCATTTTTCCAACATCGCTATTGCCTTCGACGTTATCGAGCGAGAAACTGACATTTTCCCCCGCTTTTCTCTTCACCGGCTCGGTCAATATTTGACGCCACTTAGCTATCAAGAGGCCTTTTGTTTGGCCGTCCAATTGCCGATGACTCAGAGCCTATCGTGAGAGGAAAATAACGCTGCACCTACGACAGGGCCAGAAACTGTTTTCGCCCGCGATTTGGGTCACTTGGCGCTTATCTGTACTTAGCGGCGTTTTTTGCCCGACGAATTAGACGACGATGATTCGGATGGATCAGATAACGCGCGACCTCCTAACTCGCATTCTAATGGCCCATAATGGGCCCAATTTAACATGCCCGGCGTTTAATCCGAATTACCGCCGGACAAATACCTCGCCGCGATTTTATCGGCCGATCGAACTGGGCTTTGGAAAGGATTTACCGGTGGGATCGGAGAAGCGGTGCGCGATTGTGTCGGCGATTGAAAAATGACTCGTCTTTGACTCACAATGCCGGACCACTCGAGTCGACGGTTGCGTTCTGGCGAAAAGCGTGGATACCTTTTCAGCGGAATATTACGATTTGTGGCGTCAAAGAGCGGATCACCGAGCCAAATCATTAGTTTCTGTGGACGAACGCTCGATAGCACAATGCTTTTGCGTCGGCATTGGCATCGCGAGAAAAATCGCCGCGTATTTGTTCCCTTTTGATCCGAACGATGATTTCGTGGGACCGGCATTTTTCCCGGCGATTCGGGTGGATCCTTAAACAGGTTTAATCATTTTTTATCGGCGACCATTTTTTACTTGCGCGGGATTTCTCTTTCTCGATCGAATCGGGCTGACAGTGATTCATCCGATCTGGATCTCGATATCAAAGTTATGGTACCACACTTGTGGAGGCGAGTTTCGATTTGGTGAATCACGCGCTTGGAGTTTTGGTATCAGAAATTTGATACCTGGTGTGAATGATTTCCCAAAAATGTTGGGAAATTGTGACCACACAGGTTGGTGATGAAGATGGGACAGTGCTTTGATTGTCGATTAGTGGTCATTAAGAGAAGAAGACATCATAAGAAATTGTAACCAGTATTGTGACTTTCAATGGAAATGAAAAGATCGTTTCGTAAATTATACAAGGTAGTCCATCTACCACCTTGACAATAAGTTCGACGTAAAGTACATGGTGGTTTACGTAAATTAATTTCATTTTACGTCGATTTGTACAAATGTTGGCAAACAAATCATTTGCTTTCCAAAACCATAAAGAACCACCCTGAATACACCTTTTAAACTTTCCAATTGATTGAAAATGAATACGTGCCCGCACAAAGTACACTCTGTCTAACACATGGGTTTCTCATGTAAATCACCACAGAAAAATTACACGCATTTCCGTGACAATAACTCTCATTTCCATAGGCAGCCACAAAAAATGGCCTAATTGCTACCATCCTTCTAATTTTTTCCAGTCGCTTCGCCCATGTACAGGGGACACGGACGTCACATATGGACCACCTCTAAAATCATACATGCATTACTTCAGGAGGACCTCATAATTGTGAAATGAATCCATCATTTATGTTGATGAATATATGAGTGATAATGATATTGTTTTAACATTAATGTCATCGTTGAATTACTATGATTTATAGCATGAAATTAAAAAAAAACACGTAAACCTATTTCGACTAGGTTTAAATAGTGCAGTAATAAAATCTTCAAATTGTATTACGCAATATAGCATAATTTCAATTAATAAAAGTCAATTTTTTCTTGTCTGTCCCTGTCTTCACTAAGAAAATTCAAGTTAGAACGAGATTTTGATGTAGATAAGTGTAATTTTTACATCTAAAGGTTATAACTATATTCCTATGACCTATATACCACATAAATCTGATCTTCATGTCCCATCTATATGGAAATACAACGTAATTACCAACATATGTGAAATCTGAGTTATTACTCCCATTATTTTCGCTAGTTTTGTTAGTTTCTGAAATCTAACTTAATGGCCCGATCATTTTCGTTTTTTTTGTAAATTTCATAATTTGTCAATTCTAAGTTACTGCTGCAATCAACTTACTTATTTTTCTTAGTTTCTCAAATCCAAATTATTCCCCCAATAATTTTTCTTAACAGCCAATTCGGTTTCTCCCGATCTTCCAAATCTCCTGCATCAATTCGACCGCAACTTTCGGCCGGAGGAAAACTTTTCGGTACACTTGTGCCCGCGTGCGCCGTTTACGCAAGGCATTCCGCACTTGCCGGGATGAATGATTGCGGCCTGAATAGAAGGAATCCTACAAAGAACCGGTCGAGGAGCAACCGACAAAGGGGGCCTCGTTTTGTTCGCCGCGCGCTCGCTCGCAGGCGACACGGCGACGCATTTAGGCGTCCCCGAAACCGATGCGTCATGCGGACTCGCCGTTGTCTGGACCCGGGCCCAAGGAAAAGGACTTTAAGACGCATCGCGCGGACAGGTGGGGTTTTGATTCCGCCGTGATTTTTGCATCTGCCGGGGGTTTACTCGGCGTTTCCCGGAATGCCGTTCATAAATCTCAAAGGTATCAAGCTCGTCAAAAAAAAAAAAAAAAAAAAATGCTAGCTGAAAGTGTGCCTCTTGGAGGAAAAGTGCGGTTTTTATGTCGGAAGATCAGTTACCATCACAATGGCACTACTTGTTTCGGAACTTTATGTCCTCTCGAGAAAGATACTGAAGCAAAGGGATTCAAAGAACTAACTGTTGGTTCTAACTTTTCCGTTCATCCTTTCAATTGTCGGGCGATTTTCATATTTTCATGTGCTTTTCCCGGTTTAGGAGCCGAGAGCTGATTGTCGATGTTTTTTGGCCATTGTGGCTCGCGATGTAGTGTGCCAAACAGATCCCAATAAATCGTAAGCAGAACAATGCCGGGGGCCACGGTAATTGATGCCTCTTCTCCGTTTTCGAAGCTTTTGGAAATGCCACACAGGAGATTAATTAATTAAACACTTTCTTCGGCATTTTTTCGGAATGGTTCGGAGTTTTGAAATTATGACGGAATTGAGGATCCCCCTCGATTCCAACATTATAGGCCTTGAACTGCAAAGGAAATCGAATAAAATATAAACACATGGTTTTTTAATATTGAATTAATTAATATTAATAGTAATAATAATAAAACATTAATTTATAATAATGAATACAAATAATAATATAAATAATAATAATTATTATTAAATGGGAATATCCCTTTACACTAAGTAATAATAATAAATTTAATTACCTGAACTTTCAAGTTGTGTGGAAAAAACATTTAGTGTAACTAACCAAGTCTTAGTGGCATAAAGTCAGTGGCTAATGCCTGTTTGGCACGCAAAACCAAATGTTCCTCCTTCATCATCTGATTGTGAAAAGTAGACATCATCGTTTTTTCGGTCATTTTTCAAACGGAATTCCCTAGTTTTAGATGTTTTACTGTCTGAAACAAATGAAATATGTATGCAGAGTCAATTGTTATCGCCATTGTAAAACCATTGTCGCCATTCAAATGTTCCCTTAGGAAGGGAACATTTGAAAAAATCCTGGATTTGATTTTTGGGTGCGAAAAATAACGTGGCAGAATTGGCGGCTCATTTGCAGACTGAGAGAGGAAAAGTCAATTCTAGGTTATATTAAAGATTGATTTTTGTATTGCACGTCGCGGTTTCTTCATCATTTTATACCTCTGATAATACGTGAACATGAAATTAAATCAGGACATTGTTTTCTTCAAATCTTCAATTAAATTTACCTGGTAAGTTTCAATGGTTCAGATTAATCTTATAAAATGAGGAAATTATTTTTATCAGTTCAATGTGATGAAATTTGTATTGATTTCTAGTTTTTGTTTGCAGATCAGAAATTAGAAAGGCCTGTCTGTGGAATGGATTACTTTGACACGATTTGAAATTTGCAAAACTTCATATCTGGAAAAATGAAGAAATTGGACATGGAGATTTTCAAATCTTACAATTCTTGCAAAAATACAAGGTCTATTTTTATTGTTCAGGTTTTTCATTCACCAAATTTACTGATTTATTAAATTATCTCTTACATTTTTTTATTACTCAAATTATTTTCAGCCAATTAATATATTTTTAATTAATAAATTTATCATTGCCTATAAACCAACCAGATCAATATAATTAATTATCTATAAACACCAGACGTGCAAAAAGTATTAAAAACTAAAATTATTATTAGGATCTAACATTCCTCGATACGCCATCTGGATCAGATCAGAAATATTCTTCATTTTTCACAGTAACTACATTAAAATAAAAAATAAAACAAAATTCATCAAATTAAGAATATCTGAACAATTACAACTATACTACACCAAATTCTACATAACAAAAATTGCAAATTTATTCCACTTTAATAAGCCACTCCCCTCTGCCCGATCCCAACAAACACTACCTCCACCGTTTTTCAACATTTTCTCCCCGGCACCTGGTGCCCTGCAGCCATTCGCGTTTTCTCGAAATCCCGCCGGAATCGGGGACCCCCCTCAATTCCGTCGCATAAATAACGACGCCAGCCGGAAGAGGCGCTTGCGTCTAGCTAAATTTGTCGAAAGGGTGACACTTATCGGGGCACCAGGACCGGCGCGGCATCTGTTCATCGGGGCCCGATCTGCGCGAGTGGACAGATGCGCGCACGGTAGCCTGTTTCCGAGCGCTCGGGACTGGTTCGACTCGCGTGCCCGGAAATGAAATTCTAAACATCCCGCGGCCGCCCTTGTTTCTCCCGGCGCGCTCGGTTTTGGATCTCCCGCCGCCGACAAATGCGCGCGTGCATTGTACGCGCAAAGAATGACGCTCACCCCATCCGCATTGCACCGATCTGCACGCTTCCCGGCCGCAGTATGTTAATCAGTCCGGGGAATTAGGTTATTTGCGGATCTTTATTGTCGAATAATAAGCGCGCGCACAATGCCGAGCGAACACCGAACATTTAATTGAACCTTTTAACACGAGGAGAATGATTTACTGGTATTTTTGGAAGTTTAGCGAAAGATATGTACATACGTGCACTTAAAAAGACTTGTTTGAGTCAAGAAAAGGTTATTTGGGTTAAGACAGAAATTGTCTTAATATTTTTCCAAGAATTTACTTGCTTCGGTCAAACAAGTGAAGATCTTGGATGAGATTGTGTTGAGCCAAAACAATGTACTAGTTTGTCTGAAAACTGTATTGCATTCTTCATGAAAACTGCTTTACAGAAGAAAGTGTCATAATGACACGAAGCATACATTGAAAATGGTTATTAAAAACATTGCAATGTTCACGTCGACATTATCGTGATATATGTTTGTAATAAATGTAATGTAATTTATCTCACCGAAGCAGAGTCCAAATCCTCCTCACATTGTGGCAGCATCTAAGCTCCAAGCGGGAAATTCAATTAATTAACACTCATAATCAATTTTATAAACTTAGTTGAATAACCTTACACCTCAATTTGTTTAAATTTGTCCAACCAAAAATCGAAGTATATGTTTATTCATTCGCG